>UCOJ01000912.1:0-55716 GCA_900474305.1 Cecidostiba fungosa | reverse complement strand
AAGTAAGAATGTGCGAGGCTGAAAAAGTCCCAAGATTTCTCGTCTCGAGAATCCCGAAATATTTCGATATAAGTAAGTAATTATTTATGTAAAAAATAAGGTGATTAAAATATTAAGGAGGTTCCATCGGTACTGCATGGGTGACAATGTGTGCCCTTTTTATTTATGGTTTATTCGTCAAGATATACTTTGCTGAAGAAGCTATACAGATGAACTTACACAAAGTAATGATTATACATTCCATTTCTACAATTCTATTTATACTAATTATCTATGAAGAGTTGCATACAAAGCTGATTTGATTCACTTTTGAGGTTAAATGTTCGTTTTTCGTATTCAATGGACTTTGTACAATGTTCAAATTAATATTGTTTCTTAAAGATCGAAAAAATAGTGTAAAACCATCATAGTAGTCAATTATCAAACGCAGATCTCTACTGCATCAGATTTTTCGACGAATTTTGGTAAATGAGATTTAAACGGGCCACTTGACAGTCTCTGGCACATGTCTTCTATAGACAATAAATGCCGAAGCGTACTTCAACGTCTTGCGTAAACGTTCAATTTCATTAAGCCGAAACACGGCAACTTATTGATGCTTTGTCGACGAATTCAAAGAAATATAATTTACAACAAGTACCTACCTGGATTAAAAATTGGTTTTTCAGAAGATGCTTTTCCACTGAGACTACTATGCTCTAAAAATAATTTAAAATAGGCCTTTTTTGAGCTCTGCTAGTCTTTGTATAGGGGGACTGCGTTCTTGCGCTAAAAAATAGTTACGCATAGCATACGCGCACACGCATGTGTACCTATAGGCGCCTATATGTTTTGACGGGCAGCAGCTGTAAGAAAGAGAAAGAAGGAGCGAAATATCGGTTGATATCGGGTAGCGCCTGAGTTGCACTGCGTAGATAGAAAGAGAGGGAAAGAGCACGGTGGGGGTAGAGCGCGGGGAGAGAGAGTCAGTATCACATCCAGCCGTAGGTTCACCCTCCCATAAGACGTTATCACTTCAAAAAGAAGTGAGCAACTTATAACACACTTCCACACTTGTGAGTATAAAACGCTCGACATTTTGCCAAAGTACAACCTCGCACAGCCACTCCTCTTTCTTTTCCGCGAGTACCTAAACGAGCCGACGGAAAATTAACGAGCTGCATGAATTATTAATATATACATCCCCTCATCGCGTACAGTTGCATCACGAGAGTTCTTCATTATGCCGCGGGGAGATAAGTTCGACGAGAGAAGCGTCGCGCTAATGAGTCCTCTTACCCGATCAACTGGACCGCGAGGTCGCTAATAATCCGCGAGAGAGAAAGGATCTTCTATATATATATGAGCAAACGGCTTCTCATATTCGTCGAATATTATCGTGCAACGTCGCGTGGTAATTCGCGGCCGTGGAAATCACAGGTATTTGTGCTTATATACGAGAGACTGAGCCGCAAATACGGAAACAAAGCATCAAGCAGAGAACAAATAATAAGCGCCTGTGTTGAGTTTACGGTACGCAGCTATTCTAAATGAACACCGGTCTGTTGCACTTCTTATATTTACATGTGGTATAATCACAGTATATAAATATATCGACGATCTCAGAGAAAATAGAGACATTACACCAGTGTTTCCCAGACGCAATT
This sequence comes from Cecidostiba fungosa, assembly GCA_900474305.1. Lineage (NCBI taxonomy): Eukaryota > Metazoa > Arthropoda > Insecta > Hymenoptera > Pteromalidae > Cecidostiba > Cecidostiba fungosa. Next base: position 54,070 of record UCOJ01000912.1, on the reverse strand, counting down.
ACGTGCAAATTGAGTAAAGTGCCTATACTGCTTCTCACGCAGCAACAAACGACGGCGACGCAAACTTCTTCGGTAATTCGGGGAAACTCTCATAAAAGCCCATGTATAATATATATATACACATCACAGCTATGTATATATGCATCACATATACACGCGCAATCGCGCAAGTTACAGTGTGCACTCGTGCGAGAGAACATGCTGCTGCTGCTGCTATGCGGACTTATGATAAATTGTGTCCCGACAATGGAGCTTACAGCCACTGCATCGCATACACCGCAAGAGACTCGTAAATACATCTGCACGTTCCAGGAAGTCGCCTGCTTTTCTCCACGACGAGCTTGCGCGTCGCTGAACTTGAAATGGATTAATTTTTGTTCAGTTTTACATCGTAATATCGTCGGGTAACACAATATTATTATTCGCGACTGATTAATCGAGCCTCTTTTCGTGATATGATGGTGTGCGAGGAATGGGCAAACCGCATCGATTTACATTATATAGGAAAGTGGCTTAATTCGCTTATTAGTTTGAAAGTCGGGCTACGTTATCAGAATAATATTAGCCGCACGTGTATTATAATGCAAATGGCGAGCTTGCAGCGAGCCAAACTGGACCTTAGTTGTCGCTCATTAATGAAAAACTAATATTTACATTTATCTATTATATTATACGTACTCGGAGAGTTCATATGTGTAACGAGAGAGTGTATAGAAGTTTGATGTTTGTTTTTTGTTGTGGTTGAAAATTTAGTTTGCTGTGCGCTTCATATGGAGTTACAGTATACATGAACAAAAATCGGTTATCAATTTAAATTGCCATACATATATCAATATAGCATCAGACGAGGTCACAGACGCTCTCGACGCGGATAAGTTATAGAAAAATTCGATAGTCATTATTCGCGCCTCGTCGTTCCATTATTACCGCGGATCTTCGTATGGTAATTATAAGCATATACGCAGGCCCGCGCCGACACGCGGATTAAAATCTATATCCAAATCCGTGTTATGCCTGTCTTCCTTCGTCTCTCTCTCTCTCTCTCTCCTCGGCTTTCGCTCGAGCGTGTGCTCTCGTGTTTATTGCATTTACGATGCAAACTAAGGACAATATAGTGTTCTAATTCTAATTTACATGCGGGTCGATGCGCGCAAGCTCTCTATTGTTTCCCCGGCTACTTGAGCGCGTTTCTATCCCTCTCTCCCAACGAATCTTCAGCAACGAAGCGTGACACCTTCATTAGCAGCCCAGATTTAGCTAACTCCGAAGCGTACATCGTACGTATAAATATTCGCTTCGTAGTAGATTACATTAGAAAATCGAATTTCTATATATGCACTCTCTCGATATCGCTCTCCATTCGCAACGCGGCGCGACAGCTCTCCGTCCGGTCGACCCGACACACACACACTACACACACACGTACACATAGAGAAGACAGAACAGTGCACGCGAAAGGTGCATATAACGCGTACACGCGCCGATGCCGCAGGACAATCGCCACACGCCGGCGGTGATTTGCATATAATGCATACATATATATATATAGCGCTGGTCGGCAACGTGTATATTTTCCGCGTGCGCTCACTCCATCTCAGGGCTGCGTGTGCATATAACGGAACCTTATGCTGCAGAGAGATACGTGTATATAGTCGCGTGCTCGGCAAGTTCCTCAACCCCTGCCGGCTGTAACTGTATACATATATAGTGCTGGTGATGGTAGTAGTATTGTAAGGAAACTGGGCTACGAGAGATGGCTATATAGAGAGAAAGAGCGAGACGTGCATCAGCTTGACAAATAAGTGTTTTGATAAAAAATATGGGGCAGAGCGTAAGCTTGCCGTGAGACAAGTTGCTGCTGTTATGTGTGGAGACTTATATATTTCTTGACTGGGGATTTAGACTCTGAGAGACGCGCGAGACTTAGAGTTTGTTGAAGCGATCATTCCCTGCGCGATGGATGATTAATGATATCTTCGCTGCTTTTATATATAATAATTTAATAACATGTGTGTAGAATTTAGGATAATAACTTATGCCGGGTATATTAATAAACGAAGAATTGATGGCAGCAGCAGAATGGATTGAAAATAAAAGACTTAAACGCTCGCCATGTATCTCCACGTGCCAACAAAACAACGTGACACACGTAAAAAATGTACGTCACCAAACACCTATCGTCGAAACCGCATGTAATTGGATTTTACGCTGCGCGTACGTGTATGTATATGAATGAAAGAATGTACGGACTCTCTCTCGGAAATGAATCAATCGTAGCCGTGGATTCACAGCGCATAATTAATGAGCTCTTTAATTAATTGGATTACGCGACGCGCCCGGCTGTGTATATACGAATGAGTAGTCGCACCCACGAGACAACGAGATCGGCTATATAAGAGCTATACGCGGTGTTTGGAAAAATCGATATGTCGCAATCACGACATATATAAAGTAATTATTATTTGTTGTTATTGGAAAACATCGATACGATATGTTGATAATAGTTAATGGGGTTTCGGAGCGTCGTGCGGTCCCTTCATTTTTCAACTCGTCGATTAAAGTCTGCGCACATCGACGATATGCGATTTTAACGTTGTATATAGAGGAAGAAGCGCGCTCGGAAAACAAATGACTTTTCAACGCGCAAAACTGCGAACGACGATTCGCATCATATACATTATATATGATTTTATAAATGATGCTTTTGTTGTGTGCACGTCCCGCGCGCCCGCGCGTGATTTACGATTGAAGCACAGCTCGATGCATGATTAATCACTTAGGATTTTTACATATTATACACGCCCTTTTCAGCTTGTGATTATCAGTCGCAACGGCTCAGTGCTTATCAGCAACGTTATTTCACTCCTGACATAATTAACGGTAGGTATTTTTTAATAAATCTACATAGATAAACAACGCATTATTAGCCTTCAGAAATGAAGGTGTAATACGAGTACAAGTACAGAATAATACAACAGAGCGCTAAATTGTACCTTTTCTACCTTTCCTCACGTACGCATCGCGTCCGGGAAAAACCTCGGCGGATCCCTTATCCCACCCGTATACATAGAAATCGATACATACATATATACACACTTTCGCCTCTCGTCATCAGCTTCTGGGTCTCCCCCTGAGCTTTAATCCGCGAGAATGATACAACTTGGGCCATCGGGCGTATGAAGTCGGACAACGGCCGCAGAGGCGTAAATATATATTTTTCTCTCTATATACATATAGATATATGTAGCTTCGGAAATGGTCCATCGCCGCTTGCTTACTTATACTTATATACGTCCGTGTGCGCCAGAATGAGAAGAAGAAGATGGGATCGATCGGAGACGAAAGGCGCCGCGCAGATGTTTTCGCATTTGCTCGCGGGAAGAGGGTGTGGAAAGAAGAAGAAGTAGGTATATAGAAGAGCGAGGGTTGGATGGATGTAACGTGGGTGAACGTTATTAGAGACTAACGATGAGCAGCACGACGCCGCTGACAAACTCGATGACGAGAAGATTTATTATATATATAATAAGGCGCGAGGCCGAGAATTTGTTGCCGCACGCGTTGCTTCATTCGTTTATGTATTATATATATACATTTTTTTATCCTGTATTATATAATAAGGCGTGAGATATCGGCTAATGTTCGAATTTGGAAATTTTATACATTACACGAGAAAATTTTTTTTCAGAGTGATTAATGGCGCACCGACGCTTCTTGATTCGCGTGATTAATGGAGCAGCAGCCCCTTCCCGCATACATATCCAGCATCGATCCGAATTCTTACACGCGTGTATGTGTAAGCGTATATGCTATCGTCGTCGCGCGGAGGTGAATCTCGACGATAAAACAATTGCCGCCGCGCGCGCGCGACGTGCAAAACTCGAAAGTTGCACGAGATAATCTTCTTTTTTTGTGCCGGTGCAACTTTTCCGCGACGCGACTACGGCGAATATTAATTACTCCGACGACGAGAACTTTTTTTTTCTTTCTCCTCTCTGTCGTCTCAACGCCGAGGCCAGGATTGAAGGATTATCATTTATCACTCTCGTCGGTGAAAATCGCTGCTTAATTACAGCTGCAGCGATCTATAATATATATAGCGCAGCCTTTATTTGCGGCTACGACTTCGATTTATTTCCCATTAAATACGCCCCGCAACTATAGCGCGCTTTTCAGAACGATGATTTTATAGAGCGAATTTGCATGCGAAATCGAGGAGTCGAGATGTGTGTGTGTGTGTGGGTGTGTGAAAAAATTTAACAGCTATCGAATCGGACTTTTCTCTTTACTGCCAAGGGTAATAGACCTATGCTCCAATTCGATACGGTTTTAATTGTTTTTCGCACTTTCTTGAGAGCTGGCTTACAGTTTACAGTTACTGAAACGCGGTCGATTACAATATATATTTTAATTACAAAAAACGAGGAGATCCTCGACGGCTGACGCTTGGAACCGGAAAAGAAAATACAGAGAGCAACCATATAATGCGTTCACGGCTTTCAACAAACACTCGGAGAGCCGAGCAGTGTGCTAAAAGAGAAATTCTACGGGTACTATTGCCGCGCGCGAGCGTACTGCAATAACGAGCTCTTTATTCGTGTTAGATTACTCCACCTCTCGTGGCTTGAAAAGTAACGAAGAATCTCTGTCAATCCAAGTCGAAAGAAAAATATTCGCACATATATAAATCGCTCGCATTTCCAGAGGAGAGAAAAATATACTGGCATCGCTGTCCTGAAAATTGAGAATCCCGAAAGCTGACAAAATCGAACTTTAATAAAAGCTACATGCACTGCTGCAGCAGTAGCAGTCGTATCCGAGAACCGGATTAAAAGTACCTGGCGACTGTACACGAGCTGTCCATAGTTCGTTCTCTTTTTTCACTCGTAGTAGTAGCTTCCAGCCGCGTGTTCGGTATATTTGTTCTGGCTCGCGATGTTTTCGACGAGTCGCTGGTACAACGCTACTGCCACTACTGCTTCTTTTAACTCTATACGAGAGGGAGTATGGTCTATTCGTCTCTAATGGAATCGTCGTTTCGATCAGACAAAGCTCTTCCTGTAGTTTTTGTTTTGCTTTTAAAAGCCTGCGGTCAGCAGCAACACTACTATTTTATCGCTCGTAAGAAAACACACACACACACACTCGTGTGTGTTTTCTTCTTCTCCACTCTGATGTTCTATCTCTCTACAATATACAATTAAAAGTACGTCTAAATACACAGAGGACAAAATAAGCTTGCTGTACTCACGACGTCGATGAGCTGTGAGAGTTTGAGTTTGATGCAGACTCTCAAAACGTCGGACGTATTGACAACGGGCCTGACGAGTTTGTTGTAGTTGGATAGCAGGTCGTCGTAGAGCCGCTTGGCGTCGGGGTTGCCGGCCACAGCGCCGTGCACCACCAGCGCCGAGAGCAGCCAGACTCGCAACGTTTCCCCGATTGTCGGGGGCATCCTCCTCCTCCTCCTGGTGCTGGTGATGCTGCAGCAGCAGCAGCAGCAGCTGCTGTCCTTGTGACGACGAGCGCCGCCACGCCCCAGCAGCCAACTCCAGTGCTGCTCCTACTGCCGCCTGCTGCCCCTCTGATAATCACGAGAAAATAAAAAATAATCAGTATTATACAAGTATGGATACACAAACCTAAAATTTATACCGGTCAAAGATCGACGAATAAACATTATAAAGCCGCGAGCGCCAGATGGAGCGAAATCGTTTATAGCCCGCGCGCGCGGGCGGCGGTAAATCCGGATTATCGCGAGCAATCCGATATAGGTATATATATATGACTTCCCCTGCGTCGTCTATACTCTCGTCTTTCGACCTAATACAGCGCAGCCAGCCCCCATTAACGTATAGACGTGCTCTTCCGCGAGCAATTAACGCCGCTGCGAAAACGATCTGAGGGAGATATGGAGTATAGGTAGTATACGAGAGAGCGGATTCAGAAAGGACGCTCACTTGGAGTCTGTTATATATATAGAGACTATTAATATACGAGCGAAGATGTAGGCCAATCAGAGAACGAATGCATCGAAATTAATTTTTCACCAGTCTCTCGTGAATATTTATAAGCGGGGATCGATTCTGCAAATAATTCCGTCATCAACGCGCGCACGAGCGCGAGCAAAAAAGCGCAAAGTGAATTTAGATAGATTTCTCTCCCTCTCTCTCTCTCTCGGCAAGGAAGACAGAGTGAGAGAGAGAGAGAAAGCACTCTAAGCGCCACCCCGTTTGAAGACAGATTAAATTAGTTTCAAAGCTGCAGTCTGAGGTCTCCTTGCGCGAGAGCGCGCGGTTCCATTTATCTCATTCATACCTCTTTCTCCTCCCTCTCTCCCCGAGCGTTAAAATGAAATTTCCAACGTTCGCACGCCGCGTCGATTTCTATATAACGACTCGAAAGAGAAAAAAAATCACTATATATATCTTATTATATCAGTATATATAGGTATACAGTATTCAGCAGAGCGAAACGTCAAGTGGAAAATCCAGAAAAGTGTATAGAGAGGAGAAAGTTTCCAGTGAGAGAAAAAGAAGAAGAAGAAAAGTCGTCTTCGCGAGAAATCCCGCGATGCAAGTTTGAGAGCAAAGGATAATCCCAGCGCGAGTTGCAGACTCTACCTCTTCTGAGAAATGCATCAGGATTTTCGTGCCGCGCGCGCGGAGCAAATCAATGATTTTCTCTCAGCTGTTTGCATATAGGTATACACACACACATCATCACTACGCACAAAAATATACACACAAACACACACCTCGAGAGCAAGATGGTCAGCAAGCGCAGATCTCGAGACCGGACCGCGTGACAAGGACTATATCAACCAAGCCATGGTCGTTGCTCGACGATCAGTGCCTCCTTCCCTGGAGATGAGCAGCAGCAGCGGCAGCAGCGTAGGCAAACAAAACTCGTCCCGGCGCAGCATCAAAGCCAACAGCCAAACAGTTCAGTTCTATACTTAGGAACCGATTTTTCACTATATCTCTCTTTGTTGTGTACGACGACGAGGTGTTATTCCGCGAATCACGTGTGCGACTGCAGAGGGCTATACTTACATCAACAACACAGACCAAGGGCGAACGTTATGTGTATACATATATATATATCTAGAATCGCGCGCGCACCACGAGATGGGAGAGACACTTTTTCGTCGACGGGAGCGTCTCGGGAGAAAGACCGCTGCACTGTCACGCACTGCAGCCGCACGACTGACGGCGCGAGAACCTCCTCCCTCGGCCGGTGGACTAACCGACTACTGCCAGAGGGCGACACCATACCGCTACAAAAGGGGCGAGAAAAAGAGAGGGGAGGGATGCCAAGGATCGAGTCGCGGGATGCGTGGAATGCCTGCGTGAATTGAGCTATGCAGGGCCGCCGCAATTCTTTTTTTGTTTGACAATTTTTTGTTGCGAAGACGCGTGGCTGCGATTCGAGCTATCTATCGTAGTCCAGTGGAATTACGGTGTCTGTGAAACTTTTGGTACTTATCTCGGTATTCAGCAGAGTGAGATATGAACGTGTTGTCTGTACTTCAGCACTTCCGGCGTCTGATGTGTAAGTATGTTGTACATCAAAGAGTGGGTGCGTTGGGAGGAGCGTTACAAAGTCACGGTATAGGCCATTGTTCCATGAACAGGTATTAATTTACATCACAGCGTAAACTTCATAATTTTTACTTTAAATCACCGACACGCCTATGTATGAAATTTATATTGTCAGAAGAGTAAGACAAACTAAGAAATGTGGATAAACTAAGTAATTCTAAAAAATATGAATAAAAAATTAAGAAAACTTACATTATTAGATTTATAAAGTCCGGGATTTAAGGCGGTTCTCAGTTAATAAATCTTGGGCTTTTTTTTTTTTTTCGGTGTTACATCAGATATATCAAAACTCGTTTTTTGTTACAATCAAATTACTGAATTGCAATAAACAAAAAATCGCTGTTTGCTATTGGAAAAATTGCATTTATGCAGTTGTTTTTCCGAAAACGCATACTTTTTCAGTTAAAAATAATTAAATTTCCAATATTTCCATACTTTATATATGAGAGAGAGAGAGCGGAAATATATAAAGGCTCAAAAAAATCGTATTTTGTGAAAACTTTATCGATTTTCAACTCAAAAAGTATACGTTTTACGAAAAAACTTGCAAGAACACTTTCGATTTAAACAATTTTTTGTTTATTGCAAATCAGTAATCTCTTTATATAAAAATTGACGAGTTTCTCGGGCTCTGTAACCATGAAATTTCGATCCAGTGCACGAGAAAACGTAAAATATAAAGCCCAAGTTACCTATGGAAGCTAGACATTTTAGATGTAATTCTATATTCCGACTTATATAGTGTATACGTTCACTTTTCAACAGCGACAAAAAATGACTTCGCTTGTATTATAAAGCTTAACTGCACATTGCGTGTCGTGTCGTATAGAAGCCCTGGAAGTGACACGCGACGATCGAGGGAAGAATAACAACGTTTAGACGCACAAAGAAAAACCGGCGTATATATGTATATGTACGGTATGACATCGCAATGTATTTTTAATATCAGCAAAGTTTGATCTTATTTGCCGACGTTTAAAACCGCGCAGAGAGTCGAGGCGATAAAGAAAAAAACAGCGCGCTATGCAGCTTTGCATCTCTTCGTAAAGTTTTACGATTAAGGGAGAGCCATACCATTACACACACCCTCTCGGATTGATAGTAGAGTCGCTCTTCTACGATAAGACAATGATAAAATTCACTCGCTGCAGCGGTCGATCGCTCGTAATCGCATACTTAATTGAAAGTTGGCTCTTTATAAATCGAGTATTTGACTAATATTGAGTATAAAGATAGGGTATAATATAGTATAGGTTTGTCGCGCGGATCAAGTGTATTTTTACGAGAAACACACGACGTGCGCGTCGAGAGGAGGCTTTATCGAGAGGAAAGTGCCGACCATTTATATGGTGGTTTATTGTGCGCGAAGTGATAAATATATATAGATTTGCCACGTTGCGCACCTATTATAGTATATTATTATTACGTGTGCGAGCAGTAGTAACGGACGTGGCCAGTCAGACACGAGGACGCTGATGGCACATCCTCGATCGGCTCTGTTGTCGCATCATCTCGGCCGAAAAGTTTATTAGGTTATAGGTATAACCAGAGCAAACTCGTTAATAAGACGCGATCGCTACTCGCCGCTTCCGGACATCCAGATTTGCCGAAGAGAGGGGGAGGGGGGGGGTAGATAGAAATAAATGCGACAGTAAAGAAGAGAAAGGGCGCCGTAAAGAGGAGAACGCGAATAAGTGAGTAACAAAGAGAGTACGAAAGGCTGGATATAGCAATATATATATATATAGATATATTAGGCGCCTGAGTAAGAGAGGGAGAGGGACGTGTATTGAGGAGTCTTGGCATACTACCAGTAATCTCCTTGGATCAGCATTACCGACACTGCAGTTTAAGCCTCGTCGCTTCGTATTCTCTCTCTTGGCTTCGACTGCACTCAAGCCCTCGATCCCTCTTATACCTTCCCTCCCAACCTTCGCCGTATATATACCTATATATACCCTCCAACTTTGTCGACTCGTATATATCCGTATACTTCTTCTTTTTCTCCGCGTGCGTGCTCTTTTGCGCTCGATGTATGCGATGATGTATTTTTAAGTGAAAAACCTAAAATCAATCTTCCTCGCCGTCTGCGCGCTGATGCGAACTGAAATGATGATTGGCAGGCCGAACGCGAGAGAGTAACTCCGAATCAGCGAGAAAAAAGCAGTGTGGAAAATTTAGTGAAAGTATAGGTGAAATAAAGAATACGTTCGGCTCTGCAGCGGCTGACGATCACTGCAGCGTATATATGCAGGCTATACGCACCAACAGGAGGAGTGCGAGGTATAGAGGTGCAAGTGTCGTGAAAACCAAAGTGCGAAATTTACTCTATATAAACCCGAAGTGTATTATATAGCTGTACGCTATATATATAGGTATACTCGAGAAAGTTTAAAGTCTCGGGAAGGACGTGTACGACTTATATAAGATTCTCTCTCACTCTTCGCTAAGTAAACTTGTCATCTCTCGCGGAGCTTATACTATTTCTCTCGCATTTTATCTACACGAGGCTCTTTCCGATAATGCACAAGTTTGAGCGCGCGCGGAAAATATTTGTCGATTCGGGCTTTTAGGCCGTCGAAGCTTCGCTGTAATTTTGGCTTCTGTTTTCACGCGGAGAGAATATATTATACCTGTAGCTATTCGTATAATAAGAATCTTTCCGGGATCGTATAGTTTTCGAAATGAACATTACAACTGCAATCGAAGGACCGCGCATGTATAATATAGCTCATATATGCGCGCCGTTTAAAAAGCAACGGGTTAGAGAGCGGAAACAAGAATTTTTTTAATAAAAATGCAGATTCGATAATCGGCTCGACTGGAATCTCGACTCTCTCTCTCTCTCTCTCTCTCTCTCTCCTATACAGACCCAAATCGACGAGCTGAGAGTGCGCGCATTTTGCATATAAACCGAGTCGCTGCATATATCAGTGTGTAGCGCGTAAATGCATCACGAGTTTTTTCCTATCCCTCTTTACGGATAGATTTCTCCCTCTATTTTTTTCCTTGATATGCTGCGCCTAATGAATATATACTCGGTGGATCTCGATATATCTTTCCGCGAATATGCTAGCGTCTGAGTACAGCACGTTATCGAATCTTTCATTTAATCAGAATTTGTGAATTAGAATACGAGAAAAAATGTATATAAGTATACACAGACACACGATCGCTCGAATTCGCGAGCTATCCTATATCGATTTTTTGAATTTACGAGCCGAGGCGCCCGACGGAAAGAAAGAAGAGAATATGAGCGATACTGCGCGGGTTTAACGAGCGTGTTTACGTTTATGTTTACGCGATGGGCAGAAGTTATGCTCGCGCCCCTTCCGTGTATTATGTGCGAATCCTCGCTCCTTTTTTTTCCTCTCCCTCTCTCTTTCTCTATAGCCCGAGAGCGTCCTTTTATGACATCTCGCGTTGCTTTTCTGCGCGAAATAAGAGTAAAAAAGCGCGGAGAGCTGCAGCCGCTGCTTTCTGCGGCGACACACATATAAAACAGGCGAAAAAGGTGTGCTGTGTATATTAACCGGCCAGAGGGACAATGCCTCGTATATACCCAGCGATGTGAAAGCTTTTTCTTTTGAATTTCTATAAGCATCTACTCGCTTTATTGTGTTATTTTTTTGGAGATGGGGATTGCTGATGGAGCTGGTCATGATTTTTGTTGAATTGAAGCTAATGTATAATTTTATTTAATAAACATGCAGTGTTTTATTAAGTCTAAATACTTATTCATCTAGAAATTTATTATCAAATTTAAAGTTACAGAATGTAAATATTGAAGTTTTGTAAATAACACTCGGCAAAAGTTATATAGCATGCGTAATATAGCGATTAGTAATAACAATATACGACAGGAATATGGGACGGGAAAATTTATAAAAATACAATGTGCGTATAGTTTTTCGCAACTTAATACTTATGGCGTTAAAAGTACTACAACTTTTGTGTACTGATATATTCTAGGTTTCTATATGTAGGTATATTATATATTAGGTATAGAAAAGAATTTTCCGATGCTATAAGTATATAATTTTAACATTTATTTTATGTATAGATTCGAAATTATTTAATAAAATTATGCTTAAAATATTTATTTCTTTTGATTTGCCCCAGTGAAAAAGCAAAAGTTTAGCAAAGTTTAGAACAGTTTGGTACACGAGACTTAAACTTACAATTCTTCTTTTTTTAAATACCTTTTTATTTGACACAGTGATACAAAATATGATACAGTTTGGCACAAATTAGTACAAATTTTAACCTTTATTTTAAAAATAGTAAATTGTACGAAAAAGGGTGAAAATTAGCTATTTCAAGCGAGGGTGAAATGTGAAAACACCCCCCCCCCCGTCTGAAATAGCTATTTTCTTCCAGTGTTATAATACACACTATGTATTTTTGCCAACGAGGGCATGAAACTTTTTCATACATGAAAGTTGTGTCGAAATAATTGTACATACATATTTCGGAGTCGTGCACAACACAATTAAAAATTCCTGTGTATTATTATTTATATATCATTAATACCTGAAAAAATTATGCCTAAGCTTATTTCCTACATAAATAATAAAATTTGCGATAATCTGAAAAAAGGCACTAACAGTAGGGAAAAATGAATAGGCGACGCGACGTTCTGTTCTATTCTGTCATCAGCCTGCCACTGATGTGGAGTCGCCTTGTTAAGCGTGACGTCACAGCGCCCATATACCAATGTACACTACCGCAGTAGGTATCGCACATGGCATCCCGCTACTCTATAGGTATATGTACTACTGCTGCCACATGGTATACAAGCTTAAAAGACATACAAACAGTTTTTGAGGTTACGAAACGTAACCTCAACTTTTATTTATTTTCCATCTATTTGTAAATATTAGAAAGTAAATTTTATGCCTTGGGGCTTCTAGTTAAGTCAGAAAAATTTATTATTAGTTTACGTACGCACATGTCATTTTCGTACAGTACTTGTATAGCCAGTTTATAAAGGAGGATGGCACGGCTGAGTTCTTACTATACCCTGTGTCCTTTGATTGACCAGCAAAATTTGCTTGGGGTAGAGAAAGATTCAAATCCTGGTTGTGCAATTGTTACACTAGGTAGGAATATTGTTATAAGATACAAGGTAAGCATGCAAACATTTAGTATTCATAACAGAACTACATCGTCAGTTCCTACAAAGATCGGCGCAACTCAAAATAGGCCTATTTTAATTTGCCATTTTTAGAGCATATACGAATTTTATTTACTTACTCTGATGCTCTAAAAATGTAGGAACTGACGATATAATGTCAGTAGAGTATTCAATGTTACAGTTTGATTAACTTTTTCCAGTTACAAGATTTAAAGCAAGTGAGTAGCTGGTCTACAAAGGAACGTTTGACAACTCAAGTAATTTTTGACAAGACATCAAATGAATATGCAGCAGTTTTTAATGGAAAAAATATTAGAACATGGCAAGAAGAGGAAACCAATTTGGATAATGTAAAGAAATTCAAGTTTCCAACTCCCATACATTCAATCCTCAGTTTCAAAGGAATCTCACCAATTCTTGTTATGCAAAATGGGGCGACAGTTTCATTAAAATGGGCAATTGAAAATAGAAAAACGTGGAATAATCCTGGAATTTTAAAACCCAATGAGACAATATCAAGTTGTCAATTGGTTTGTGTAAAAAATGAAATGTATATGTGTGCCCTTACTAAGTTAGGGAATGTACATAACTTTATCGTAGTTCCACTAAATGGTCAAAACTATACAGGAGATGTTGATCAAGTTGTCAGAATAGACATGAAGAGACCTTCTGAGAAATTAATTGGTCATGTGGTTATGCAAGATAATAATAAAAATGCATACCTATTAACTCTGTGTATGTATAAATTATATTATACAAATGCATTAACAAATTGCAATATTTTTTTTTAATAACGATTTTTGTTTGCCTTTTGCAGGGTCACATGGACGACTGTATAATTATCCACTGATTACTACAACAACAGAATCTATTCCTGGTTCATTGATTAGTGTAATAACGGCAGTAAATACCAAGTATCCAGTTGTAATGGTTGCTTTGAATGAAACTACCATAGCTGCTTATGGTGCTGATGCTCATGAAGAAGGCGCAGTTTTATTCATTTACAATATACAATTCAAATTGGTTCAAGCAGTTCAAAAATTGAAACTTTTTACCCATGACGCTAAACTTTGGCAAATTGAAGATAAATTATTGTTAGCAGCTAACAGACATCTAGCTGTAGCTCCCTATAGTCTTGCGCCGCAAAGAATCGAAGCGATGCTTGGCTCTACATTACATTTTAAAAATGAAGATTCAACAGAAGATAATGACATTGTAATTATACAAGAATCAACCATAGCTGATTGGGATTTTGCAGCTTCGTCAGACAAAGTCAATGATAAATTGCCTTTAGATGAACTTGATAGCCGCATTGCAACTCAAGTCTCCACTTTCTTACGTGAGGGATTAATTGATGCTGCAATACAACGCAATTTAATACCACAATTGATAGAATCTAAAGATATTTCATCTATTTTATGGTGTTTAGAGTACTTGGAAGATTTGCCAGAGGAGTTGTTGATTCAACTGTTATCATTTTGCTTAAGAACGTACAATAATATTGCTAGTCTTCCACAAAATGGACATAAGATTTCACCCACAAAAAATAATGAAAGTTTATTTGATAAATTTTTAACCAAGATTCTTAGTATATGTTACAAAGACGTATCCATTATATCTTATCTTAGAGCTGGATTAAATTTTGATCAAATTTTAGAATTACTGAACTATATGATTAATAAACTTGGTGACGATGAAAATCATTCACACAGTAGTGAGACATTAGAAAGTGAGAACAATTTCAATGAACAACTGTATGAGTGGACAAAGCTATTGATAGATTCACATTATCAGCATTATGTGCTTTCTCAAGATGAACAAGTGTTACCACTTCTTAATAAATTAAGCGAAGTATTGGAATTACACGTACGTATTTACTTCTTGACTCCAAAATTTATACTATTATTAAACGTCTTATCTAAATAATAATTTTATTTCAGGCTAATTTGATAAAGGATTTGAAAAGTCTTAGGCCAATGATATACAGGCTCATGAGTGGAAAACTTCTAAAAGCTATTCCAAACGATGTCAATAGGTTTTATTCTATAGAAGAAGTAAAATTATATTAAATTAAAAGAAATACAATTTTTAACATAAATTAATCGAATTATTTATTTCTCATTGTTTGTTTATTTTTCAATATGTACACAATGACACTTTGAGTATTTTAAAAGATTTTAATGCACAATGTGTCAAAAAATGATTAACAGATTACATACTTTTCTTAGTTTTTAGAACAGTGAAAGTTTTACTGAATCTATTGATGACTTCTATATTATTCTACAGCTCATCAGCATAAGGAACTGCAGATAGATTACCAATTGATGCTACTGTTGGCTTTCCCTTTCCTATTTGGTTGGCAACCTAGATGAAATAAAATCAATAATTATATTTTGCGTTAGATGATAAACATGAAATAATTTTATAGTAAAATAGCTTTTTCGTACATTTTTAACATCAGCTGGAGAAATTTTATCAATTTCTGCAGCAATGGCATCAGGAGACAAGGCATTTCCTGATAAAAGGACTTGATGTCCAACACTTTCGTGGAGTAAAGAGTTATTATCTCCAGCAGACAAAACTAAAGTCTTCAAGTTTGCTTTTCCACGTGCAATATCGTCGTCTGACAATTTAGGTGCTCGCAGCCACTTAGCACCAGCTTTTACAAGCTTAAATAAATAGTTTAATTAGCATTAATTTGAATTCCAAATAATAAAGAGAGACGTTATTTTGATCTATGCAAACTTACATCTCCTACACTTTGTCCTGGAGCAGAAAGAACAAAACCAAATAAACCAGAGTCAGTGTGGCTGGCATTGAATGCAGCTATAGCAAATGGATCTTGACTTTTGCTAGCTACAGCCTTCCACAATGGGGAATTGCATCCTCCCCACTTTACTTTGGGACCATCACCAGCAGCTTTTTGCAACACAGCAAAAGCAATACTGTCTTTCTGATTTTTAAGAGCAGCTCCTTCAAAAGCTACAGCTACACTAGCTAACTGAGAGTTGCGCTCTTTGCGCAATTCACCACCATGATACTTTGATGGAGGGGTGGCAGAATCTTGAGCAGAAACATTCAATGATGCAGCAAACATTTCCAATTCAGAAAGTGAAATGCCAGTAGCTGCTACTACACATTTAGGGCCACTGAAATGACTGGATACAAAGTGGCTGAGCTGTTGGTAGAAACAAGATAAAATTATGAAAAATATTTTTAAAGAAATTATTGAGAGTAATTTAAGAAAAATTACATACCGTCTCAGAACCGATTTTTCCAATCTGTCGTTTGGGACAGTACAGAGAGTATCCAAGACCATCCCGATAAGCAGCTTTGTAAAGTAGCTCAATCAAGCGTACGTTATCAGGAATTGTAGAAACTTCATATCGTAGCCTAGGAATTTCATCACTGAGTTCCCATGGCTTAAATACTTGAGCGGTTGCAATGTCCTCCAAGAACTTGAGTGCAGGGCCACTAAAATTTTGTTGTAATGCTCATCATTAATATTTCTTAGTTTTAAATAGGTATATTTTCCATTCTAATATTTGAACTTACAGATTGTTACGGGTTATCTTAAGAGTATAGGAAATATGTTCCCGATCAGAGCTAGTGGTCAAGTCTCCTCCAAGTTGTTGAATATTCCTTGTGATACCAAAAGCAGTGGAACGACTGGTGGTCAATCCAGTGCATATTCTGAGCACATGAGATATGCCTTGTGTATCGTAGGTCTCATTGCGAGAACCAGCCCTAGATAAATTTATTCATAATAGTTATTAATATAAGATGTATTAATATATCAATGACATCAATAGAAAACTTATTACTTGAATATGATGGAAACTTGAGTAACCGGACTGTTGTTATCGATAGTTGCAATGGTTACTTTGTTTCCTAAAACTTTAATATTTGCGTTGGTCGATGGAGAGCATTGGGCGGCTGCTGCGGCTGCATAATGCCGAACCTATGACAATATAAAAAGTTATATCATTCAATTTGGCCACTAAAACATTAGACATCTTATGCTATAGGTATCTAACACTAAACTGACAAGTCGGAAATACTGCGAGGTTTTACATAACAGGCGACAAGACGCGAATTTCGCTATACATTGATTATCAAGTAAAGTTAGATGAAAGGGACGGCAAAGATAGAATAGATCAACTCTTACCGATGGGTTTCTCAGCAAGGGATACCTCATTGCTGAACAGGCCATTTTCCAACGTCTCAATCCACCTATGTAAATGCTCGAACCCAGAAATTCGTGCGGTTATCGCAGGCAGACAAGACAGGCGCAGCTCCTCTCTTTACTTCTGCTCCTGAAGACCATCTGAAGCAAGCCGCGAGCTGACGATAATTTGCAATCTGGCAAACCTAACAGCTACTTTTATGCTGCCCGATGTTGGTATCACTCAGCTCAAAATGCATTCTGGGATTTGGAATGCGAGTGCGCCGCGCACACGCGCACTGTGCGCGTGTGCGCGTTGCGTACTCAGTGCTACCAATAACGGTTTTATTTGCGCGTTTTAAACTAGGTGATTTTTTTCTGTAGTTTCTTTACATTGCTGTCTTGATAAATCATAAAAAGTGCCAATAAAAAAATTTAGCGCAAAACTGCACTTTTGACGATAATTATAATAATTTATAAGGTTCTGTAAACTCTTGGGAAATGAATTTTATAAAAATCACCAGAAATTTTTTTATCTCTAGTTTATAACTAGGTCTAAAGAACCATTTCTATCTTGACCGTTGTCTGCAGTGGCAAGACGGCTGCTCTTCCATTTTGTTCCAAAGCAGGGAACGAACGTTTTTCTATCTTTAGCGGGTCGCACGTTTCGTGTCGTTCAGGACTTAAAAGTAAGTTTAAATTTTAATAATTATTGAAAAATACACTTTTATACATTCAAAGCAACTACTAAATAATTAATATCAACTAACAATTATGTGGATTACATTAAATTAAATAGTGATACAAGTGGATGATAGTCGCGTGTCACCGACCGTCTTCCGCGTGTAGTCTGATTGTTTCTCGCTTGTTTATCAACATTACTATTTTAATAACAATAAAAAATTAAATGATGATTTCAATTATCACCATCTTTCGACTGATGCGTTGTGATGTTTACCTTCGAACTGATTGATTTTTAATTCACTAAATTAGTGTTAGAAACATGATAAAACATAACCTAATAATCCATTTTTTATGAATTTTTGCAGAATGCGTTACGTCGCCGCTTACCTTTTGGCTATCTTGGGAGGCAAAGCCGCCCCCAACCAGACTGACATCGAAAAGATCCTGTCGTCGGTCGGTATTGAAGTCGATGCAGAGAAACTGAAAAAGGTTATCTCCGAACTCAATGGCAAGAACATCGAAGAAGTCATCGCTGAGGGTATGTTCAAACATCATAAATTATATAGTAAAGACAAGAGAACTCCTTAAGGTATTATAACTTATTTTCAATTAATTTTCTAGGTCGTGAGAAGCTCTGCTCGATGCCAGTTGGTGGTGCAGCAGCTCCAGTAGCCGCTGCTGCTAGTGGTGGTGGTGCTGCTGCCGCTGAAGAGAAGAAGGGTAAGTGCAAATTTTGTTTTTATTCACAAAGTAATTTGTTGCGTATACTTGGTGTTAAAACTTAGCAAATAACTACGGAACAAAGATAAGTTTCCTATTAAACTAGAAGTGTCTAAATTAGTATTTGTCTATTGATAACATAATAAGTAAATAATTTAAATAAGAGAAAAGGAACATTTTATGATCAGACCATATAGATTTTTGTACATTATTATTGCAATATATAGCACTGTAAGTAGCAATTAATTTCTTATTTTTGACATCTTCCGTAGTTCTTTATAAGTAAAATTAAAAATAAAGAAAAAAGATTCTATAATTTATTTGAAATATCAAATGATGTATTTACTATACCATCTTTCGACTGAGTCGTTGTGCTGTAACTTTATTTTCTGATCATTCAAAATTTCACATAACATGATTCTATTTTTCCTGTTTCACTGAATTAATGTTTTTTGTTTGTTTTTTAATTACAGAGGACAAGAAGGCCGCCAAGGAGGAGTCCGAGTCGGAAGACGAGGACATGGGTTTTGGACTTTTCGACTAAGTACCAAACTCAGGACTGGATTTTGTTCATCAGCGAAAGAACAACGACGAATTTAGCTTTAAACATTTTTTATGGACTATTGACGACCGTTGCTGTATCCGTCGCTGAGGAATAAATATTTTCCAAAAAACTAAAACTAACGTCAATTTTTATTTCAATAAACCAAAACTATTTATTAATATTATAAAACAGTTTATTAAGACAGTGAATATCATGAATAGCGGGGCGTAAATTTATATTTATAGCATCAAGTTATACTATATTTTTCCAGTTATAAATATAAAATAATCGTTCTTATTTTTTATAGCTATTTTATTAAAAATTTCTATTAATAAAAATTTTGACAATTGATAATGATTGTTATTACTAAAAAAACTTTTACTTGCATTTAAGAAACAATTCTAAAGTTAAATATTGATTTTCATTTAAATAGCTTATCAAGTAGTAAAAGTATTTTAAACAATGTAGTTCATAAAGTAATTATTTCGTACGTTAAAAAAGTAAAAAGAGCAAAGGTTTTTTGAGTTAAAAAATGTATTAAGTTGTGTTTTGTGTCGAAGTTTTTACGTATAAAAATTCGTACAATAAGTAACAAGTAAAATCGTAATGAGGATTCTTTTTTTCGTAGTCTTTATTTTATATTTTTAATTTCAATAAAAAACAAAGAAATATAAATATATCAACGTAAGGAGATAAAAGTTGAATCAAAATTATCGGATTGTTCATTTAAAAACGTCTAAATTCCTTTTCTATTAATAATTTCATTAGAAACACATATAAAATGAGCAAAATAATATTGAGCTGACCATAATTCAAAGCACAAATATCTATAAGAAAAAAGTAGGACTTAACTTCTTTTAATTTTGTTCAACTCGCCAAAATAAAAATAAAAAAAGTATGTGCACAAAAATATAGTCAAAAGAGAGCCTATAGCCAAGCCGGACTTTGAACGTTCGCAGGTTGCAAGCTCTCCGAGCTTGCGACAGCAGAAGCAGCGGCGGAAGCCCTTTCTCAAAGTATACTCAAAGTTTGATAGAAAAATAAATTAGTCAGTAGTTCGGAAGGGTTTTCCGGCGGGGAGGACGCGCGAGTCGCATGCAAAAGACTTCAGTTATGCTCTCTCTTTCTCTCTCTCCTCCTCGTCAGAATCCAGCGAGGAGAACGAGGGCCGAATAAAGCGTACGAGCGGCGCATAACGATTCGCCAGTAGTCCCCCGCCGCCGCCGCCGCCGTTCGTTTCGCGACAAAGGACGTACTCTGCTGTTCGACTATATAGTAGAGAGAGCAGACGCCGCTTAAAAATTGATGGAAAACCTTTTTTTCCCGCACAGCTCCTGAATTGATATACCTACTTATCCCCTGCGACGCGTTGAAAAGGCTATACTACTCTCTGTTGTATACATACCTATACGCATTATATTCCTTTGTGCTTCGCGGTACGTTTAGCTGCAGCATAGATATAGGACTCGACGGCTCGCGGTAATTAATACTTTTATGAGCGCGCGAGAGGCGATCTCTGAATGTTTGATTTTTATCCTGCAGTGCTCTCGAGCTAAATATTTGACGATGAGCTTGGCCGCGAGTTATATAGATATATAATATATAGGTAGTATGTTTGCCGGGATATTAGAGCAGTCGATGAGCGATCCTCCTCTGCTACTATATAATATGTAATACCTGAAAGCCCTTTCTCTCGAGTGTTATTAGTCGGTGGAATGCTCTTTGCGCGCCTAAGTCGATTTTAGTCGTATACAAGGGGTATATATAGGTATTATAAATATCCTTGTTAAACGGAGATATATGCGTCTGCGTAATTCTTTACCCTCTACCCGCGTCTCTCTTATAACTTTTGTTACTTTCAGAGGACTTTTATTGTAGCGTAGTTAAAGTATATGCGTTTTGCTCCTGACATTATAAATAAAATTATGAAAGATTTAATTTTTTCATATTTAGGTATGTTGTACATAAAATGTGCATACATCAGGGCATAATTATACATAAAACAGGTATATTATTAACATCTATCATTGAGGAAATTATTTATTATAATTACGATGTACTAAGCTGTTATTGACTAAGTATTATTATTGTTGTCCAAACGTCAGTAAGAAAAAAATCATCAGATTTCTTATATTTTTTCCCGTCGCGTACATACATACATTACACATTTACACTTTTTATTTTACTGATTTTTTATCACCCTTTTAGTCAAAATATGGTGCGCTTTGTTCGCATATCTGCGCGAAATCAAAATTTCATAACTCGTATATATTTTTAATAAACTTATATGAATCATGCTTCAATATTCATAAAAAATTTTTGTACATAAAAGGTATATCACACCGTCGGAATTAATAGCGGTATAAAAATGAAGTATTCAAAAAAATCTGCTCGTTAGTTTTCGTTATCCAATATATAAAATTTTCTTATATGTGAATTACTATAAGTATATTCATCATCGCAGGTCAACAATAAGGATTATAATAACAAGCATGGTGTAACATAATGTATACGTGAATAATGAGTTAGTTTGATACCTATATATACCGTTATCAGTCACGTAGAACTGAAATAAAAAATTACAAAAAAAATTGACAGAAACACATAAAAATAATAAGTGTATGTAATATATGTGTATATGATACTTTAATAATATTAGTTCAATTCATTAGCGCGTGCATATCATGCATGCGACGATGCGACGATGCGACCGCGCATACAACCTTCGATAGCCGGGAGCTGGTGCCATCTGATGAGTGTAAAGTGTTAGTAGCTCCCCTCAGTAAAACTTGGCCTATTGTGTTAATTAATGCTTTTGTTACAAACAAATCTCTGATTTGCAATAAACGAAGGCCATCCTTTGCAATTGTAAAAGTTTTTTTTTTCGTGAAAAACGCATACTTTAAAAAAAAATCGAGTAATAAAGCTTCCACAAAAATACGATTTTTTGAGCGTTTATTATTCACGTTTATTTTATTAAATATGAAAATTCAATGATTTTTAATTAAAAAAGTAAGCATTTTACGAAAAAAATAATAAGAAAACTGAGGATTCAAAAATACTAGAAAAACGTAACACAATGTTTTCTTAGTTTTTTTCCAATTGGAAAAAACCATTTTTTTGTTTATTGCTAATCTGTATTATGTTTATAGCAAAATAGCTTACAAGTTGCGGGCTCTGTAATCAAGAAATTCTCTATAACCAACATTCAGAACACTAACGAAAAAACAATTTAAATATAAGCCCAAATTTTGCCCCAAATACAACAGCCCGCAGTATTATAGTGATCAAGTTTACTGAGGGGAGCTTACAATTAACACTCCAGATGGCACCAACGTCCTGATGTGAAATCGAAATCCGGCGTTATTCGAAGACCAAAGTTGTTCTTCATATACGCTAATATAAATATATAAATAGTATAAAATATTGACGTAAAAGCACGGTACTTATTTATAAATAGTCAATAATTCACAAGTGCATTCATATGTTACAAATAAAACAACTGCTTTCATCTTCGTCGTTAGCGGTCAGACCAATCGAAGGGCGGCACACGGCGCACGGCAGTCGACGTGCGGCATAACAGTAGCTTATTATTAGTGATCAGTCGCGCCGGCCACCACGTAAGTTATATATATATACACCAAGAATAATATTGCATCTCTGATGAGGAAGTGAAGTTTGTTTACTTTATACTTATCGCGTGGCGTGTGACATTTGACAGTCGATCGAGAGCAGTTCAGCGAAACACTAGGTATATTAGGTGCACGTAACTATATAGTCAGTAACAATACTTCGACCTTTCGACAGTTTCCTGCATGCTTCCATAATTACATTAGCTAAAAATTCTAGTTTGTCGTGCAACGTTGCGTAAGACAAGACAATTCGAGCGACGATTTTTCTGATCCTTCTTTTGTGTTGCACTGTTTTGCTGTAAAATACAGAAGCATGTAGGCATAAGTAACGGACATACCCGAGGTAATAACGATTTCATAACAAAACGTTGATAAAACGTTCAAAAGAATCATGGAGATTGAGGTGCTACCCGATAAGGGCGATCACACGAAATGTTACTCGCCTCTCACGATTTTGAATGGGAAATTGTTTACGTTATGGAGAGTCGATGGAAATCAGATCTTAGCTATATGTCGACAGTGCAAAAGGCAAAAGCGTCCGGCAAATAAAACAATATTCAATGGTACTATATACTGCACATCTAATTTACGAATGCATTTTGCTGTAAGTATTCTTTTTATGTATAACTTATATATATGTATTTTCCAATTAAAGTTTGATACAGTTTCTTTTATGTTTATTTGCTCGTATAGAATTATCATCCAGAGCAGCTTGCCAAATTTGATAACAAGTTCTACTCGATGCATTCTGGAGACTGTTTCAAAAGTGTTAAGGCCTTCAATGTGAAGCAGAGTAAATTAGATGCTGTACTTACAAATTTTCTGATTGTAAGTATGACTCCTCCAAGTGAGGTAGAAGATATATCATTTCAGCGTTTGATTGCAGGTATATTTTTTTAGTTTAGAAAATGCATTTTAATATAATTACTTCATTTTTTCTAAATTTGTTTTAGAATGCGATAATAGGATGAAAGTCATGAGTAAACAAATGGTCACAAACACAATGAAACAGAAAGTTAAGGATATAGTGACAAAGTTAAGAAACACTATTGCTCATACATCGTATATATCATTATCTTACACATTATCAAAAGTTCAACCAGATATTTTTGTTGCGACCGTAATTTGCCATTGGGTATTTATTTATTATTTAAAATTAAAAAATTATTTCATAAAGAGTCTAAATTAATCAAACTTACTTGTTCAAACAGATAACCATTGACTTGCAACGTAAAAGTGCTATATTAACCACTGAAATAGTTGACAAAGAACTGAGTTTTACAGAATTTATGGATCTGTTGCTTCAAGTAATGAAAGTTTATAAAATCAATGCGAAACAATTACAAGCAATAATCATTAACGATGCTGTGCAGTACAAAGAGGATCTAGAATTATTCATGTATAATTCATTTGAACACTCAACTGGTAAATATATGATTGGAACTTTCTTAAAAAAAGATTTTTTTTATTTAATAAATAGTTGCATTATCCATTTTATTTTATATTTATTAATTTTTTAATGCTAGGAGAAGAGAAGAGTTGTATTGAGAAACCACTGGTTGAGCACAAAAACGTCAACTGGAGTAAAAAAATATTCACTATCTCTGAGCCAAATTTCAATCAATCAAAAAGTTATTTATTAAATAACTTTGTCATGAGGTACTTGCTAAATGTCATAAAAAATAGTCCTGGATTTGACATTCATTTTTTAGTTTTCAAGAAATGTACTAAATTTTGGAATGCTTTAAAAGATGAAAAAATATCAGCCATTGTTCTTCGTTGTTTTAATATAGAATTACGATATCCAAAATCGTCAAGTTTTATCTACTTATTTGACGCTATCTATGATATACTAGAAAACCAAGACAGAATAAGTATGATAAGTGAAAAAATGAATATTGAAGTAAAATTTGAAGAAAGAGATTTTCAATATCTGAGGGAATTAAAATATTTGTTGAAGCCGTTTTATGAAGCCCTTACTCAAATAGAAAAAAATTCAGGAAGTTTTTTAGGTTCTTTTATGCCTATTTTATTCGCTTTAAAAAACACATTGCTGCATTTGAATGTGAATAGGATGATCTTTTTTTCTGCTGCATTACCACAAATATTTGAAAAGTTTAATAAAATGTTCAAATCTTTTTTGCAATTATCGCCAGATGTAACTGGCGAAATCGTTGCTGCTTGCCTTCACCCCAAGTATAAATTAGAATGGATTCCAGAAGATAAAAAAGAAGAAGTCAAAGATTTATGTATAGAAGTTCTTTGCAATGATACGGTATTCATGACTAATGCACTGGAAAGATGTGATCCTGTAGACAGAGAGATTCTTATTTTTAAGAAAAAAGATGTAATGATAAATAGAGTTAGATCAGATGCTCTTTCGTATTTTAAAACAATGGAAGTAGATTTGACTATTTTGTTTAAATTTCCATTCATGTATGAAGCCTTTCTTAAATATAATGTTTGCGTTTCATCGCCATTGCCAACGAAACTAAATTTAATGAAATCTGGAATCGATTTATTACCACAGCACCAAGATATTCCAAAAGAACTTCTTGATATTTATTTGAGGCTAAGGGCTCATGCAGATGAAGAAACTTAAAAAAAATGCATGGTGTATTTATTTCGCGTACAAATACAAGTATAATATGATATATTTTGTGGTTTTGATTGGAAACAATCTGAAATGCTTTATAGATATAGTATTGATCCTGCATAATATGTAGCCGAAACAAACAAAAGAATAAAGTCTAATAAGTTTTTACGTAATTAGAAAAATCTTTTATTTCCAGTTGACTTCGTCTATACAGTATATTGTCCGTCCGTAAAAGAACTTGATTTTTGAAGTTGATAAACTTTAACTTGATGGAAAACTTTGCTGGTGGTAGCCACTTGATATTCAAATAAAAGGCGAACGTGATAGGTACTTATGTTTTTACTTACGATATTATAATGCCATTATTACATTAAAATTTAGAGAGCCTCAATAAGTATTTCGAATTATGTATTCGACGATACTTTCCAATCTATACAAGCCAAAGTGATAAAACTTAACTTTCCACAGTAGACAATACTCAACTCAATTCATTGCGAAAGAGCTACAGAGGAGCAGGCAAAAAAAAAATCAAGATAACTCCGCAGTCTATAAAAATGTTTGCAGTCCTCCGTCAGTTGTTATACGTAATCTCCAGGTCAGCTCGCGCTCGAAGAATGGTACTCGGCAGAGGTACAGTACGTCCTACTATAAGTACTAATATAGACTGTCGCGGCATCCAATTCATCAGTCCGGGCGTTCGAATCTCCTACTTCACTTCGTTATTCCATCGTCTGCATAATCGCGTCGTACGCTCGCTCGTTTCCGGCCAAACGAGAAGCGACGACGACGACGACGGAAAACGAAGAAGAAAAACAGGAAAGAGAGAAAGCCGCCGCCGCCGCCGCGCAGTCTCGCGTGTCACGAGGGTTGTACGAAGAGAGACCCCCAGAGAGCGAGCGAGAGAGAGACGAATGCTTCTGCAGGTTGTTGGAGAGAAAGGACTCGCGGTGCTCGGCGGGGCCAAAACGAGACGGAGGATTTGCATAACTGGAAAAATCGTGCCCCGAGTCAAGTCTCTCTCTGGCGCTTCTCTTCTTCTCTGCAGTGCTCTCTGCTGCTACTGATGTATATGCGCTGGCTCTCGCGGACTGCTACTTTTTTTTTCAAGGGAAACGAGGGTAGCACACATGCGATTGCAACGACTACGCGAGGCCGCACAGCCAAAAAGACCGAATAGCTCTGCGCGCTATATAGAGAAAGTAGCAAAAGCGAGAGAGAATAAGGGACGAAAAGAGGAAAAAAGGATAAAAAGAGAGCGGCCGAACTTGCGCTGCAGAGCGCTCCATGCATGAGACGAGGAGATAAAGAGACGGCTGGAGAGTCGGGGATCTCTCTGGCGCTGCACCGAGTAAACCCGAAAAAACATGTAGATTTTAGAAAAGAGACTCGAGCGTAATCAAGTGCCGCTGCTGCAGCGGACCTACTTTGATTCGCTAAGCGCTTTTATATTATACGCGCAGCTGAAAAAAATTCTGCGGTCAATTAAATTTTATCCGCGTACAGCCACGAAGCGCTGCTGCTTGCAGATCGTTTGCGCGCCTTGGACAATTTGCTGAGCCACTATCAGCACACACACTCTTGTGTAACAGAGCAAACAGTCGGGACGCGTATAATACGTTCTCGAATAACGAATGAGCGAAGACCAAACTCAAATTGATGTAAATTGCAGCGAGTCGCGTGTATACATATATCCGCGTGTGGAAATACAGCCAAATTCGGCTTGGATTTGCCTAACTTGTTCGAAACTTCTATCAAACCAAGAAGTTCAAACCGACCGGATCTACAGTCTCGTGGAATGACCCCCTGATGCTAGTACGCTGCAGACGACCGATTTTCAAACTAGAACTTTCCAAGTGCACTGCGCGACGCGAAGCTGAATAGCCGACCAGCTGCTATATTGTATACGTCCGACTATCTCTCTCTTACAAATGTCTTGTTAAGAAGCGAATGATCAGCCCGAGCAATTCTTGCTGCTACTAAATTTCTTAGTTTTAAAGTAATATATAGGCACCGACGAAAATTCTTTGTGCGCAGCGTTAAATTACGGCCGAATTATAACTTCGTATAAAAAGTTCATATAAAGCTCAATCGACGTCCGTGTAGAAAATAGGTAATTCATTATGTAGATGGAGAAAAACTTACTTTTTATATAGTAAAATTTCTTGGGCGTGTATCGCGATTCGTTAAAACACGCGTCTAATCAAGGTTCTCTCCATCGGCAACAAAGCAGCGTTTCATCACTATATCAGCGCTTATTCTTCCGAGAAAAAAAAAACCATCGCAACCGATGAAGTGCACGCGAAGCCAATGAAGTACGCAACGACGAAGCGCTCTCGCATCTAAAAAATGATCTTCTTTTTCATACTATCCGATACACAGACCATCATCAATAGAGTATAAGCGAGTTTTTCTCGCAGCTCTTGTGCAAGCATTATAGGTATATAAATATCGCGATGACGCAGAATCCGAGGAAGAAGGCATCGCACACCTGATAAATCACAGTAACAATCGCTCGGGCCATCAGGAGCGGAAAATGAGAGACCGACAGCTACGGGCGCGCGATGCGAACGGAAAAAGAAAGGGAAATTCTGCGAAGCGCGCGCGTATAATATATATATACGCAGTGTGTACAAGGGGGTTGAAGCAGCAGCAGTAGTAGCAGTGGGATAAGGGAGGAAAGAAAAAAAAAGGACGGATAGACGACAGCTGCAGCAGCCGGTGTGTTGCTGGTGGGGGTTGAAAGCGATTGGCGGCGGTGGTGGTGGCGGCGGCGAGAGATGCAGGATCGTCGTCGCCGGCTGCGCGCGCGCGCGCGCCAGTCTGGCTCGGGCCGCACTACTACTACTCGCTGCTTCGACTCCGCTCGAGTCAGTTTCGCGCTGGCTGTCGAGCGCTCGACACGCTCCGCTTCTCTGCTCCAGCAGTAGTACACAGCTCGCGCGCTATTTTAACTTTTCGTATACAATCCACTGTCCTTTCGATCTCGCGCTGCTCGAGCTTCTTCTTTCCGAGATATGGATTGATTACTCTCGCGCCTGCACGTGATACACAAGTGAATTCATAGAGAAAAAGAGAGAGAGAGAGAGAGAGAGACACGGGAACTGGGAGGCAAAAGTGCGGGAGCTCTCTGGAGAGTGCGCGGCCGGAACGTGACCTGTGGCCGCAACGCCGGCAGCGTGTGTCCCATTAATCGCCGTAACACGTCAGAGTGCTGGCCGCAAAAGAACCGAATGAAACGAGCATCGTAGCGCTCCGGACTTTTCAGAGTGCGCGCTACGGAACATGCGGGGGAGTGTCGTCGCGCTCGCTGCTAGTGCTCGTCGCTTTGTTTGTTGACAGTTGAGTTACATGGATGGACTCGGGATGGACCGCCGCCAGGTACTGCTGCCGCTGCTGCTGCTGCTGATTACGGCCAGTCACGTGGTGTCGTCTACGACGGCTGGCAGTGGTAGTAGCGGCAGCACGAGCATCGCGCCCTCCTCGTCGGCCGCCGCCGTCCTGCGGTACCCGCGCTACTGCCACTGGGACTC
The DNA here is from genome assembly GCA_900474305.1 of Cecidostiba fungosa. Taxonomy (NCBI): domain Eukaryota; kingdom Metazoa; phylum Arthropoda; class Insecta; order Hymenoptera; family Pteromalidae; genus Cecidostiba; species Cecidostiba fungosa. The sequence goes on along the minus strand of UCOJ01000912.1, from coordinate 25,458 downwards.
GCCGGCCGAGGGCAGCCTCTACTGCCGGCAGAAGGAGCCGGCGGCCAGCGGACGACTCAACCTGACCGAGCTGCCCGCCGAGTCGCTCATCTCCCTGACGCTCCTCTGCTACGAGAGCTTCGACGACGAGCAGGAGCCGCTGCTGCCGCTCCCCGACAGACGCACTCCCCTCGCCATCGGCGAGGAGCTCTCCCACCTCTGGAGGCTGCGGGCGCTCAGGATAATAGGATGCCGAGTCGGCCGACTCGCCGCCAGAGCCTTCGCCGGACTTCGAGACTTGCGAAACTTGACCATTAGGACGGACACCGCCGCCGGACTCCAGCACGCCTTGCCGCAAGACGGGACCGCGGCCGGCGGCAAGTTTGCCCTCGAGATCGAGGAGGCGGCCTTCGACGCGGCGGCTCAGCTCGAGAAGATCGACCTCTCGGCCAACAACATCTGGCAGGTGCCGCGGCACACCTTCTGCCCGCTGGCCAACCTCGTCAGCCTCAACCTCTCGCGCAACCTCCTCGAGGACCTCGTCGAGCTGGACTTTGGCTCGGGCGGCTCCGGCGAGAGGAGACCCAGGCGACTGCAGGAGCAGCAGCAGCAGCAGCAGCAGCAGCAGCAGTCTCCCGCGAGCTGCTCGCTCGACATCCGCGTGCTCGACCTGTCGCGCAACCGCGTCTCCGTGATCGGCAGCCGGGTCTTCTCGGCCCTGCGCCGGCTCAGCACGCTCAACCTCGCCGGCAACGGCATCGCCGTCCTCGAGGACGAGGCCTTCCACGGACTGCGCTCGCTGCGCAGCCTCGACCTCTCGGACAACCGGATCGTCGCCCTGCCCACCGAGCTCTTCCGCGAGGCCGCCAACTCGCTCAAGGAGCTCAAGCTGCAGAACAACTCGCTGGCCGTGCTCGCGCCCAGCCTCGTGGCCAACATGAACCAGCTGGTCGCCCTCGACCTCTCGCGCAACCTCCTCACCAGCTCCTGGATGAGCGCCGCCACCTTCTCCGGACTGATCCGGCTCGTGCTGCTCGACCTCTCCTTCAACCGCATCGACAAGCTCGACCCGGCCCTCTTCAAGGACCTCTACACCCTGCAGATCCTCAACCTCAAGTCCAACGAGATCGAGCGCATCGCCCCCGACACCTTCGCCCCGATGAGCAACCTCCACACCCTCGAGCTCTCGCACAACCAGCTGCAGTACCTCGAGGGCTCCTCGCTCAACGGCCTCTACGCGCTCTCGCTGCTCGCGCTCAACTACAACCTCCTCGAGTCCATCCACCCGGACGCCTTCAAGAACTGCTCGAGCATCCAGGACCTCCAGCTCTCGGGCAACAACCTCGAGGCCGTGCCCCCGGCCCTGCGCGACATGGGCATCCTCAAGATGCTCGACCTCGGCGAGAACCGGCTGCACGTCCTCGAGCGCTCGAGCTTCGAGGGCCTGAGCAGCCTCTACGGGCTCCGGCTCATGAACAACTACGTGGAGAACCTGACGCAGGACGCCCTGGCCGAGCTGCCCGGCCTGCAGATCCTCAACCTGGCGCGCAACCGCATCGAGCACGTCGACCCCGAGGCCTTCCGCGCCAACCCCATGCTCCAGGCCGTCCGGCTCGACTGCAACCTCCTCGAGGACGTGTCCGGCGCCTTCGTCAACGTCTCCAGCCTGCTCTGGCTCAACGTCTCCGACAACCGGATCCAGCGCTTCGACTACCGCTACCTGCCGGCCCAGCTCCAGTGGCTCGACCTCCACCAGAACGAGATCGCCGACCTCGGCCAGGCGGCCGCCGTCCGGCTCCAGACCCTCGACGCCTCGTTCAACCGGCTGAGCCGCATCGCCGGGCGCAACCTGCCCGACTCGCTGGAGCTGCTCTTCCTCAACGACAACCTCGTCGAGAGCGTCGAGCCCCAGAGCTTCGTGGGCAAGCTCAACCTCAGCCGCGTCGACCTCTACGCCAACCAGATCGTCCGCATGGAGCTGTCGGCCCTGCAGCTGAGCCAGCTGCCGGCCGGCAGGCCGCTGCCCGAGTTCTACATCGGCGGCAACCCCTTCGTCTGCGACTGCACGACCGAGTGGCTGCAGCGCATCAACAGCCTCCAGCTGCGCCAGCACCCGCGCGTCATGGACCTCCAGTCCGTCTACTGCCGGCTGCCCTACGACCGGCGGCGCTCCTTCGTCCCGCTGCTCGAGGCCAAGCCCTCGCAGTTCCTCTGCGCCTACTCGGCCCACTGCTTCGCCCTCTGCCACTGCTGCGACTTCGACGCCTGCGACTGCGAGATGACCTGCCCGAGCAACTGCACCTGCTACCACGACCAGTCCTGGGCGGCCAACGTCGTCGACTGCTCGAGCTCCGGCTACCAGCGGCTGCCCGGCCGGCTGCCCATGGACGCGACCGAGGTCTACCTCGACGGCAACGAGCTCGGCGAGCTCAACTCCCACTCGTTCATCGGCCGCAAGAACCTCGAGATCCTCTACGCCAACGACAGCCAGATCGTCTCGATCCGCAACTTCACCTTCAGCGGGCTGCGCCGGCTCGCCGTGCTGCACCTCGAGAACAACCGCATCGCCGGGCTCCACGGCACCGAGCTCGCGCCCCTCGAGGCCCTCAAGGAGCTCTACCTCCAGAACAACCTGCTCAGCCACATCGAGAACGACACCTTCCTGCCGCTGCGCCAGCTCGAGATCCTCCGCCTGGACAACAACCGGCTGACGCGCTTCGCCGTCTGGCTGCTCGCGCGCAACCCCTACCTCGTGGAGCTCGGCCTCGCCGGCAACCCCTGGCACTGCGAGTGCGGCTACCTCGGCCAGCTGCGCGACTGGATGACCGCCAACCGGCACAAGCTCGCCGACTGGCGACGCGTCAGCTGCGGCGTCGCCGGGGGCCTGCCCGTCCTCGTCAACGGCTCGCAGGCGGCGGCCGACTGCGCGGCCCTCTCCTCGGTGAGCTCGAGCGCGCGCGACCGCCGACTCGAGGCCTACCTGCCGCTGCTGCTGGCCAGCGGCGTGCTGCTCTGCGTCACCCTGGCTCTGCTCTGCGGCGGGCTCCGGCACCGGCGAGCCCTTCGCGCCTGGGCCGCCAGCCGCTGCGGGCTGCGCGCCTGCTACAAGACCGCCGCCTTCGAGGACCGCGAGAAGCCCTTCGACGCCTACATCTCCTACTCGGCCGTGGACGAGGCCTTCGTCTCGCGCGTCCTCGTGCCGGGGCTCGAGGCCAGCTACCGGCTCTGCCTGCACTACCGCGACCTCGGGGCCGGCTCCTCGGTCGCCGAGGCCGTCGCCGAGGCGGCCGACTCCTCGCGGCGCACCATCCTCGTGCTGTCGCGCAACTTCCTCCACGGCGAGTGGGCGCGCTTCGAGTTCAAGGCCGCGCTGCGCGAGGCCCTGCGAGGCCGCGGCCGCAACGTCATCCTCCTGCTCGTCGGCGGCGTCTGTCCACGGGACCTCGACGCCGAGCTGCGCAGGAGACTCTCCTCGCACACCCTCCTCGTCTGGGGCGACAAGCTCTTCTGGCAGAAGCTCAGGTTCGCCATGCCCGAGCTCAACCCCACTCAGCAGCACCTCGAGCGGCCGCCGTCGCTGCCCACGCCGCCGCCGCCGCCTCAGCACCTCTGGGCGTGAGACCGCTGCTCCTGCCTCGCCAGGTAATTCTTCTTCATCTTCTTCGCTTATTATTATTATATATTGTCGTGTATGCGTGTGCATGTGTGACATTTAAAAAAAAAAATTCCTAGCGCAGCGCCAGCATCAAAAGAATTCTTGGGGTATACATAGGTTTATAATATAAGCACACAAAGAAACGAGATTAGCTTTGATCCTCAGTCGCGCAGGATACAATAAAGGCACATTGCCGTCGTTAGTCGGTAAATAAAGCGTAAGAAGTACGCAGCAATTGAACGAAGCTGCGAGAGACGAGCGGCCCTGGTCCGTCTCTTTGTCGCAGACGGAAGTAAATGCGCGGGAGTATATATACCGTCACATCCCTGTTGACTTTCCGCCGAAAGCTAGCTTCATCAGGGCTGAGTAAGGAATTTCTCGAAAGCTTCCCAGCGGAGAGAGGACTACTCTGCCCGCCCCGTAGCCTGTGCGCACTGCACGTATACACTGGTCTATAAAGTTGAAAGCTCGAAAAAGCAAGGGAAGAAAAGTCTGACGCGGGCGAGTAGTATAAAAAAGAAAATCGCGGAGCACATGCATGATCATCGCGAGTCTACTTCATTAGCGAGGCATCGACAATTGGAATATATGAGACCGTCGAGTGTAAACGCTCGAGCTTTATATAGCGTACTATATCCTCATCGGTCGATGCGGGAGCGAATTTCCACAGCTGCGGAGAGACGAGAGGGCGACAATCGAATAATCGGGCGCCGCTGCTTCCTCTCGTAGCTCCGCTCTGACTTCATTACCGCATTCTTCGCCGCATTTCTCCGTATATATCCCCTCATCCGCGAGAACCGCAAAAAAATGCGCGACGGTTTCGAGAACCTCTGTTGATTGCAGGTTTTTGGAATAGATTTAATAAGGTTCATTAAAAATTATAGATCTTTTGTTGAAATTTTCGTGAAATGAGAAACCAAGCAGTAGGTATACGTACATTGAATTTCCAGCGAAATTTCAATCACGTCAAAACGATTATTATTGTATAAACGTATATTATATTCGATTTGCTGGATAGAATGATCCGAGACCATTAATTTATACGAATGAAAATCGTTAAATCTTGTACGCATCAAAGTTAATAATTAACGTTCATGCAGCGCATAAAGACCGTGAAATATATCGACTTTCATGCACATTCACGTCAGCTCGTAAATATTCATATGATTTCATTACTATTAAGTTACAATAATTATTGTGAATTAAATGTCGGTAATTATAATTATTCTGTATATTATTTTTACTGAAAACATCTCTCATTCCAACGTTTTAATAACCATGGAATATTTGTTGAGCTTGAAGTAATGAATATGAACTCGAAGCATGTATGTGTTTGAATGTGCGCTTGATTAAAATAAAAAAAAGCCTGATATATAAATACCCGCAGCAGCACAAAAGTTCTGGTCGCGGCGAGACATGCGTCTTCATTCCATTCGCATTTTCTCGTCGCGCTTCTGTGGTCACCGACTCGGAAGAAGTCGAGTAATAATCGGACGAGTATAGTCATACGTATATATAGCTGAGGAAACTCGTTAGGCGTCGCGACGCCTTTAACTCGGGGATCTCTTTTATTACCAACCTTTTATCACGTGGAAAATCGTTTCTTAAGGAATCGTGCTGGTTCATTTGAGCTGTCTCTTTAGAAAGAGCTGCGACTACTCGTAGGTGCTCATTAAAAATGCGTAGCCAGTCACGGAAAAGTCACCTCAGCGAATTTTTCTGTAAACACGTGCAGTGAATATGAGCGCAGCGCGTCTGTTTCGAGCGTTGAAACGTACGTCGCTTCTCTGTATCACGACGGATATGAATAAACTCGCGGTATTCTGTATTATATATACGCGGGTGTACGTGCGAGCCCGCAGCTTTTCATCAAATGTATATATCTATATACACAAAGTTTATCGATTTAATTTATTTGTGCGGCGAGCAGTGCTCACTTGTGCATCATCAAATGTTTAAATATAATTTTAATGCGAAGCGTAAACTTGTACGTTTCGACGGCGCGTTAACGAATGAAGCAAATTATTTACATTCCAAAGAATTCATCATTTTCACGTGAAAACACGTACTGTCGGTGGACGATAGAAGTATAACAATAAAACGTATCTGATGTGCGTTGCCAGCTTTGATTTACCTCTGGTGACTCTGTATACATATGCGAGACGATTTTCCAAAAGAAACGACATCGCGTGTATAGGTAGCTATCGGTATCGCGCGAAATATTGTTGTCAGTATCGCGTATATACGAAAAAAGTTGAAAGCCCAAATTGCTATCTCTCCCTGGTAAGCCCTTCAGCAGCTCTATCAAGAGAAAGCCTCTTATTCTCCGCGTGCGCGCGCCGTTAACAGAGCGATCAACAAGTTCGATTCGACGTGCTATATATATATACACACTGGCATATACCTCTACATGCGAGGCGGGCGCGAAAAATCACCAGTCAGTCTATACTACACACTTACCTAGCTATATATACACAGCCCGGCCTTATTGCTCCGAGTGAACAGCTGCCAACAGTTCGCGCCGAACAAAGTGTGCTTTTATTCTACCGCCTCGGGATTCGCTCTCTGCAGCCACGGCTCGGCTTTCCTCGCCTCGTAATGAAGTAATGGCTGCATTAATAATACACTCGTTGCCGAAAATTGATAAAATAATGACCTCTGGCCCTGCGTAACGACGGGGCGTTGTGTAATTGAACGAACGAGCGGCTGAAGTAAAGTGGAGGAAAAGTATATATATCTATACGCGCTTAACTTTTCATTCTCGCGTATTTATGCATTAAGTAGATTGGAATATGGATATATATAGCTTGGCGTAGAGGGAGTGATGTGCATCGGACTGATTAATTTATGACGCTTTATACAGCGCAAGATATTGTTGACAGGATTAAATTATTTAGAAAAGGATGTATATATTATTGCGATATCGGAATTGCTGCGCGATTATTTATTCGATCTGAACGCTCGGGCGCGTTACATAACGAGGATGCCAATCAAGTGGCGGAAGATGCGCGATAATTTTCGCTCTCGCTCGCGCCGGCAATGCAATTGTGTCTCGACGTTCGATTTTTATGAGGACTGTTTTTTTTTCCTTTTTTATCCCTTTTTTAATTGAGTCTGCTCTGCAGGCAAACTGTATTGTGACGTGAGTTTCGTATTGATTGATTTTTCCGGAAACGTGCACAATACAAAAATCAGGCTGTAAGCGTCGGATCAGTAAATCCAATTAAAAAGTCCGCATTTAACACTATATACGTGTGCCCTTTAAATATATCATCATCTCTGTTAAAATTTGATTCCCTTGTGTTGTCCTATATTTGAATTTTGAGTTTTTGGAAGTTGTAATTTAATTAGATTGATGATTCTCTATATGATTCTCTGGTATGGAGTATATATAAGCACCATTTTTGTTCATTATATACGACGCGTTGATCAAACAAAAAACATTTGCTGATTAAAGCTACTCGCGCAATTATAAGTTCAAACATCAACATGTTTGTACACATGGATATTCGATTTTTTCGACGCGTTTTTAGCCGGAATATCAAACTTTTAATTTTTAATTAATAATTAATTGTTAGAATACCTCTGTTAATGTGAAATAAAGGGAGTACAATTTCCTGCCCTCTTTTGTGTAAAGAGTAAAAAACACTGAGCCCAACAGCGTACTTGCGCATATATACTACTCTTTAACTAATATAACTCCCTGCATATAAATTTATGTTGGTGAGCAAAGACAATAATTAATAAATTCACACACCCATTTCATTTATAAAACGATCTCCCTAGCTTGAGAAGCATTTTTCAGCATTCTATATACACAACGAAAGCGCAGTCGTACCTATAGTACACGTTATACGTATATAATAAGTACGAAAAAGGGCAAAAGACAAGCGATAGCGAGGAGTGGGTGCAGGCTCGACGAAGTATAACGTCTGAAAAAAGATGATCGATCGAAGAAGACGAGAGAGGAAAAATGAGCAAGAGAACCGCGAGAGTAAGGGATGGGGGGGGAGGGAGGAGCGCACCTCTTTGATTGACGCCGGGATATCCTGGCAATATTAACTGGCGCGGAAACAAGAGTGACGTAAGCGTAAAGAGAGATTGGCTCTCTTCCGTTTCACGCTTTATTCCGACGCGCTCCACAGATACCACTAGCTCTCGCGCGCGTCAAAAGCTTTTCCACGAGCGCGAGCTTCTCTTCCCAACCTTCCCTACTCTCGCGCTGCATCAACATCGACACTGCCGCCTCTTCTTTATATTACCAGCTCTCCTTTGCGCAGGATCGTATTATTGGAATTTTGTGATTTTCCAAATGCAATACTCGTTAGTTACTTTACTTCGTTCGTTTCCCTACATGTATATACAGAGTGCGCGCGGCTGTATAATCCCCTGCGGAGCTGAGCTCTTATTTTTCATCCTCGCGCGGCGCTTCTCTCACTTTTTTGCTCGAGCGGGCTCTTTTGCTCCCTGAGCCAATTTTTCCTCGCGCCGCATGCACCCGCTTCTCGGTGTATTAACACGCTTTCGGTCCTCATTTTGTCGAGGTAATGATGATCTAACTATCCGGGACGCTTTGCTTTTCTCAAGCCCTTATTATTGTCTTTAAACGTGTGGCCTGAAATTAATGTTGTATTACTGATGCGCTGTACTTTGAGTTTCTGCGATTTTATGCGCTACGCTGTGAAAACTGCTGATGCTTTTTTTCCAGAATCTTGTTTCCAAACTCTTGACTCGTCAGCCACTTCAACGGCTGCGGCTTACAAAAAGGGAGAAGTGTGTTTATTTTTGTCGTGAAAAATGTGTGCCTTAATTCTGCGATATTCTAGCAATTTAATAACACTTTTAGCATAATTTTCAAGATGAAAAAGCAGTGATGAAAATGCGTCCAAGTATTCTGAGTGATAAGTTCTGGCAGTCGCTATCAATCTACAAGTTACACGAAACCCTACGAAATTATCTGTACATGTCGTACGAAAGCTTTTTTACGTCCGCATTTCTCGTTTCTGCAAAAATTTCACGATTCCAGTTTTATTCATATGAATACTTGATTCGAATGAAATGAAAATATTACGTTACCCGGAAAGTATACTTTCACACCAGCAGACGCATGACCGTCCCATAATCGCGCAGCTCAAAACTATCCCAAACTCTCCAAAGTAGCCGCACGTCGAGGCGAGTTCGTCGGTTAATAATCTTGGCGGTTGCGAGCGAGCGATGCATAATCCCCAGACTCGCGCGTGTACAACGAAACGTGACACAGAAGGTAATGAAACGCGTGAAGTTTAGCTGGCGCGAGCGAACGATTCTCCCGCGGCGACGGCTATACATATATAGCAACTCCCGGAACAAGGACATTAAAATTAACCGAAGGAATTAATTTGGCCTCGTACCGACGTGGCTCTCCTCTCGCTCTTGTGGCATGATTAAGCGGTCATACCTGACTCTATCGTGGTCGTCGTCGTCGTCGTCGTCGTCGTCGTCGCTTCTTCCGATGCCGCGGTGCGCGGCCGTAAAAACGTAATGAAGAGCGTATACGAGTTGGGAGCTACACGCGGTGAAAATTGCACGTTCACCGCATTAATCCTGGCATTATCTTCGAGTTGTGCGCGAGAGAAGAGCTATATCACGCGGCTGCTGCGAGAGGCGAGGAAAAAAAGCCGGCTGAGATGAAAGATTGAGTAGGTGTGGGAGCTTTAATTTTGACCTACATATTAGCTCGGGAATAGTAAACGTGTATATAAGCTCAGGCGGTTGGTGATTATTTTTAGAATTTGATGAGCGGGGAAAAAATAAGCGAATTATTTCAATCCGAATATGCACAATTAGAATTCTCGCAATAAAATTTCCTCTCTTTGTTTTTATTAGCCAAATTTGTTATGAAAGCTCAATTGATTAATTCCGCGAATCAGTAAATATTTCGTAAAATTGTTTTTCTGCATTTCTGCTTCTGAAAAATAACCGGAAAAAGTTCTCGGATTTTCCAATGGATAAATTCGCAGTTCGCAATTCAGGTAAAATACTCCATATTGAGTTCCAAGAACGACGAAGACCATTTACAATAAATACATTTAAAGGCAGAAAAAAAAATTTTTTTATCCACTTTTTTTCTCCGAAATGTCAGTATACTCATCCGTCTCATCATTTTGCACGATTTATAAGCAACAGTAATTTCACTCTTTAAATTTCTTATTGCTCTCGGCGTTGAAAGCGAATTTCGCAGTAATCGTTAGGAAAGTAGAGAGAAGAGTAAACAAGTCGAATTGGTAAAGTCGTAGACTGATGAGGCGACGCAACATAAAATGAGAAAAAAGACGACAAGAGGCAAGAACAACAACAATAGCAAAGTACGCCGAGCGCGTATCCAGGAAATGGGACGATCGAGCTATACCTATACAGGAATAGCGAAGCAAAGGAGTAGGACAACGGCGGCAAGGCGAGACTGCTGCACAACGGGTAGAAGGCGATGACAAGAGTACGTCACGTGGCAAGCCTCGGGTGTCTTGCCTGCGCTCGTGCAAACGAGGGAAAAGCAGCGAAACTGCAGGCTCCTGTGTTCTCTCTTGCTCTCGCTCTCGCTCTCTCTCTCTGCTTCACTCCAGCTTCGTCTACTGGATATATATAGGGCATCTCGAAGACGACGACGACGACGGCGGCGGCGGTAGGAAGAGCAGAGGCACGTTTATTGGAAACTCGGAGAAGTACGACTTTAATCTCATTAACTCTTAACAGCGATTCTCGATCAAAGGCGGCCGAAGCTGCTGCTCTGTCTTCTCTCCTTCTTCGTTCGCGCTTCTCCTTTTGCGACTTATTTCTGCAGATATAGTCGTGAGGCGTCGAGTGCTGGACAAATGGGCGAAACGGAAGCACCGAGCGTACTAAGAGGCGCGGATAAAGAGAAAGAGAGAGAGAGAGAAGGAAGAAGAAAGTTGCCGTGGAGATGGACTATATAAGGAAGTGCGGTAAAAAGGGAGAGAAATCGGCAGTTAATGTCCTTTTAACGACGATGGCCTCTATTATATACTTACTCTGCGGCTGCCACGAGACGCCGCACGTTTATCCGTTGCTTTTGCCCAGCCAGCACTGCTGTTGTATTTAGCTTGGGCAGTATAGATTCGAGAGACTATTATAATTCCGGAACTTTGGAATTATTGGAATCAAGCTGTTTTAAGTAGGCTGCCTTCGAGTGTGCTCTCGTTATCATTTTCGTTCTTTGTTTGGAAGCTCCTGACCACTCAGCATTATCGAGTAATTTACCAGTACACACAGCCAGTGATAAAACATGAAATATATAAAATTAAATAAAGAGCTGCTTAGAATATAAAGCGCCAAGATATCGGAAATTGCATGATTTCTACAGATAAAGAGATGATGCACATAAGCCAGAGTTTAGTCCCTCAGCACTCGTCGTCGCTGTGTGGAATCATCCGTTTGCACTCCACTGAATATTCGATTTTCCTCCAAAGCCTTGTCCTTTTGTCTGTGAATCCCCGGTTGCGCAAATTAAGTCGTGGTCGTGCTGAATGCGAGAGGGGTCGTAAGTAAACGGGGATTATTTTTCGAATGCCGATGATGCAAATGATAAGTGGCTTAGACGGGAAAATGTTTTCGAAGGATTTATGCTATCTTCGGCGAGCTGGAGTGTACGAAAGTTATGCTAAATTTTCAAATATAAATTTAGCGTTTTTAATAAAAAGGTCCTGTATGTATAACATAAACATTTTTAAGAAAACACGAGTATTTACATAAATTAGCTTCGTATATAACAATATATGAATTTGCAATATTATAATTATGCATTTAAAAAGAATGTCATCAATTATGATTTTCACACAACTTTATTACTGTTATACGTAGTTGCATTAAAACACTGTAAAGCGGGCCGCTTATTCTGCAATTGTTATTTAATACTTCTTTAAAACGGTTTAATGTACTTTTTGAGCGCATCGATAACTGTATCCAATGCATTTAATTATATCAAACTGTTAACGTCCAATATAGCCAAACAATTATGTAAGAAGCTCAATCACGAAAATGTATAATATTTATTCAAAAAATACTAAAAAGAGGAAGGTTGCGAGAGCACAAACGTTAATAACAAACCGCTCGGTGGCACATGGCAATGCGTCATTATGCGCAGCAGCACATACGTATACATATATAAATTTATATTAAATTCTCGCACATACCGAAGCCCTTAATCAAGCGGGTATAGCTACCGCGCAGCTGTTGCACTTGTTGCAATGTCGTTAATGAGGCTAAATTACTCAACGTAATTTCGAAAAGTCGACAGGTAGATCGCTGCACTGTGTCCGTGTGTGTTTACAATATGTACGACTGTTGCACGTATATCGTTCGAAGGGGTAAACGCGACGGCGCAATGTATAAAGCGAGTAAAAACTTTCGCTCAATCAAACCCACGTTCGTTCGAGCGTCTACTGTGCTATAGCGTGATCGCATGATGTTTATATGTATACACACGAACATACACATATGTATATAAATTTCTCGTAGAAATTCAATATTTGCCATAACAAACCGAGCACATGCAATCAGCGCGCGCGTGAAGCATGAATGTTTTCGAGCTGATGGGGAGCGATGGTTGTCTATAGCGCTTTGCTGCAGTACAAAATAGCCGGCGAAATTGTGAAAATCAAACAAACTCGAATTCCCTCTCTGTCGCGCAAGCGCGCCAGTGATTTCCCATCTGCGTCTCGTCCTATCTGCCTTCGGTAATGAGCTGAAAATTATGTTTATTTGTCTCTGGAAATTCCGATTCTAGCGAGTGGATTTGTGTGAACGATTGTTTCCTGCCTCCTGCAACAATAAAGCGCGTGCGCGCGCGCACAGCAAAAGTGAATTTCGAGTGAGCAATTAAAAGGCTTTTTGTGCATGATAGCTGGTGATAGTTTCCCGCCGCTCTCAATTATATAGGTATACATCAGAGTTTCGCTATCAAATAACAACTATTCACGTTACAAACTTCCGCAGTTACACCGCAAAAATTTGCTGCTGTTATGTAAGTTCGTTTGTACGTCGTCATATACACAGACACCAGATAAGAGAGAAAACTATTTTTCCCCCTGCATTGCCAAAACTGTGTCGGGATAATATATGGGCGCGATAAAACGAAATGGAGAAGTGCAATATAATGTCTGTTAATTTTCCATTCATCAATATTGCCGTCAAAAGCGTTAACCCAGAGATGCTTGCGAATTTAATAGCCCCCATAGTGTATGCGAGCGTGATTGTAGCAACGAAAACAAGGAGTCGAACTAATAATGACTGCGCAAAATAGCTGCTGCCTGTCAAATTCACCTTTTACCGGTATACGCTGCTGCAGCTGATGCGTCCCAAATTTGATGGGCCGAGAGCTTGAGGCTCGTGCACGCTCGTAACGGTCCTATTATACTATGTGACTTATATCAACAGACGAAACTTTGTTAATTAGAACGCGCTAAAGCAGCTAGGTCACGCGTTGACGGTTTCGATTTACTCATGCATCGTACGTGCATGCGGTTAACGAGAAAAATTTTATACGATTTGATATTAAGAGTTTGCGCGAATTTCTGTTTCTGCTTTTTTTGGGCAATAACATGACGTCAATTACTGTATATAGATTAATTTTTATAACAATAATAATAGAGATAAACCGCAAAGGAAATTCAAGCTTTCACGTAAATTGAAAACACGCGATTCTAGTTCAAGCGAATGCATTTTCAGTCGAGCTTTTCGAGCTTTCGAAATAAAAACCTTTGAGAGATTATCCTCCATACTGCATCCGCGAAGTTATATGAACCCTCCATATTTTCTCTGTCGAAAAAAATTTCCCGATAATAAGATAAATGTTCGTATATAAATTTGCTCGCAATCCATATTATAGATTAAGGCCGCGACAAGCCTGTAGGGGTTAAATACTGCAAAAATACATAATTAATAAATCACCAGCAGAAAGATTAAACATTTTTGTAATAGTTGAACACTTTTTAAGTATATAGTCAATTACAAATAGCTTCGTTTATATAATCCTCATTTTATTCTGCAATTTAGATGATAAAGCCAACTTAACACAGCTTTTCTAAAAAATGATGCATTTAATCCCTCTAAAAATTTGTGCGCATATCCTCCGCAACATATTTGAATCCACCAAAGTGGGACAGACCGAGTTCAATTTTTAACATCGTCTATTCAGTGCAAAAAGTTAAATTTTTTTTCACAAATTTTACAATGTTTAATCCAGGCTTGTACCCTTAAAAACGCTCTCGCAGTCCAGCACACTTACAAGACCGGAATATGGAACCGTCTCACTCGACGAGCCAAAGTTAGCGCATTATTTCGCGAAAGCGCGCTTGCATCGATAAAAGTCATCCCTTCAACAAACAATGCTCACCCTATCTACCCCGGAACCAGCCTCGAAGTATCTCTCTTCAAGCCAACAAACAAATTCACCGTTCTCTCTCTCTCTTTCTCCCGCTCGTTTTCCTTGCTCGGCATCAGGATCGCGGCAAACTTTCGCGTCCAATCGACTTCCCTATATATTTTCATCCAAAGGCGAATCCCGGAGCGAACAAGATCCGGCCGCGCGCGCGCGCGCGGACCGATCGCTGCTGAGTCTCAAGCTCCTCTCGGCAATTTACCAGGAGCAAACTTTCTTTTCTATCTCTCCGCAAGCACTAGCGCACGGCTCTTTCTTTCTCTCTCTCTCTCTCTCTCTCTCTCTCTCTCTCTACTGTCTCCGAGTTCCTATATATGTATATATACTTTTTCCCGGGCTATATTCGCCCCGAGGAAATTCGGTCGGTTTCTCTCTCGCTCTCGGATAAAACTCGAAATCGGCCGGTGTCTGTGCTGCTGTTGCTGTGCTCTCTGCAGCCGCAAGACACACTTTTTGTTTACCGCGCAGTTTTATGGCGTTTATCGCCGGCCGAACGCTCCCCGTGGTCCAATTTTTCCGTCAGGCTTTGTGTGTATCTCTCTATATACGCACACACACACACACACTCGGCTGTTCGACCGCAGGCAAACTGGAGAAAATTGCAATCTACGGCGTTCGTGCGAACTGTTTGACTTTTATATACGCGCATGATTCGCGGTTATTGGCCTTTTAGGGAGTTATATATATATATAGGAATATATTATATTATAGTGCAGTATCTGTGTTTTACTCATATTTTTGTCGATTATTCGCAGGAAACCTATAGCCGAGCAGGTAAAGCTATAAACCGGACGTAATTTATTACGGCGCGTTGAGAATTCTTCCTTGAGCAGGCGCATAAGTTCGACTTATTTTACTATATAACTATATATACTTTATCAATAAAATTCAAACTTCGACACTCGCGCCGCAAGAAGTCGCGGCAAGTTTTTATTTTTACGACTTGAACATTTTTACAGCTGTTTGGCACACATACCAGTAGAGTCTTGCGGGGATAAAGTTCGTCGGTGAGAAAGTCCATTCACGTGCTGCTGAGTATTATATCTGGAAAATTTTATTCGCGCTTTTTTCGACCGCCGCGTCGGCGCATATTTTTAAAGCCTAACCGCACAAAAACAGTGCGTCGCATCGATCAAACTTTCACATAGGCCAGTAGGTATAGGTACCATCAGTGTGGGTCAAGTCAGTTTTCAGGAACTCTTATTTTTCAGCAACCTTCTTCTCGGCAGACCCTTTATTCGCACACACGTATCTTCTCCGGCAAACCACAGAGTCGCATCGAAAGTTAATATATCTCCCGAAGGAGCAGCGGGAGCGAGTAGAAGTAGTCCTCTATATACGTGTGTGTGTGTGTGGGTGTGTACATATATCTATAGACACATATAGGTGAAAGACGAGACGAGAAAGCTGGCAGCGCGTTAAACTTTTACAAGCCCGAAGAATCTTTTCGCCGCGCGCTCGGCCACCAGGGAATTCTCCGAAGGGCTCGATCACTCGCTATCTTTCTCTCTTTCTTTTCTCTATACTGTACGAGGCGAACAAAAAAAAAAATTATTGTTCGGGACAAGGAAAAACTTTGGTCGCTTGATTGGGCTTGCGATATTCCGAATTTTCACACGACCGATTCGGGAGAGATAAAATGCGCTACGGCTATTCGCGCGCAAAGCCGGGAAATATGTAATGCTTCTGCTGTATAGCCGAAATTATCGGTTATATTAAACTGCAGCTCGTTGCAGCGAGCTTTAATTAAAATTTTGTATTATGCAGTCGGTTATGCGAAATTGAGTGATCACGCGTATTATACACGCTTATACTCTCGCAAAGGGAGAGCAATATTGGCTTTTTTGCCAAGAAAAAAAGCTGATTCGTAATTGTTCGCTGGTACGTAAATTTTTTTTTAATTAGGCTTGTAAACTCGACGTTAATTTTATTTTAATTAACACTCTGTGAACATGATGCCGGTGTGGCTTCGAACCCACCTGTCTGATACGTTATATAGTTTATTCGAGCGATATTTTCACCTGTATGAAATTTTAGCTTGCAGGAAAAAATCGAAATAATATTACAAGCACTATAAGGATATCGTCATTATGACTTGGTAAATATTTTTACGAGTATAATGGATAAAATTCGTTTGCCAACATATGGCGTCTAATAGTGGTTGCTGACCTCGGCCATCTTAGATGCCGCGGCTTAACTTAATGTTGTTTGTCGAAGTTTGAGACAGCGTAAATCTAATTTAGGGCTTGCAATCTGTTACACCGGACTAAAATGCTTATAATCCGTGTATGCGAGCATCGAAAAAGCCTAGAAATCAGTGACTTGAGAGAACTGATGCTTTTCTAATACTTGACAGGCGCATCTGCGCACTCGTGTGTCACGAGTCCCAATTTTCTTCCAGCACACAAAAATTCATACTAAACTGAGTCGTGCAGTAAAAGCTTGAAAGTTCGTCTCCGTGCGATTACTTCTCAGTCGAAAGAACTCTCTGCAATAACAGTAATAATAATGACAAGCCAACGTCTATAATAGTACGCGTGTCGCCTCGTGTGCGACCGGAAAAAAGAATACGTCGCTCAAATCACGCAGTATATAGTCCCGCACACAGAGCGTTGCTTATCGTGTCGATCGGGGTGCGGGCTCGCGCCCATCGAGCGGATACACGCACAGTATGTAGCATCAGCATCAGCGTGTGGCTCGACAAAGGGGGCCGGCGAGAAAAATATCGATTAATCGATTAGACTTTGACGCGGAGGGTTGGCCGGCGTTTTTCGCGCGCCGGAAATTGCGGGGCACACGCAGAGAGAGAGAGAGAGAGAGAGAGGGTCTGATGCGGCGCGATGCGCTCGACGCTTATTGGTTTGATGCCGCGCGATATTAGGAGAGAATTAGGGAACGCGCTGGCGCGGCAACGGCAAGACAAAGCGATTCGGAACGTGAAGGGTCGGAAGAGCGGCTGCCGGCAAAGGGCTGTATACGCAATATGCCCAGAGCGAGAGAGAGAGAGAGAGAGCTTTCGTCGTGTGCGTGAGCTTTGTGTCCCGCAGCTCCATCTCGGCGCGCCGCTTTAAAGGAGATGAGTCGAGAGCCGCAGCGCGCAGAAATTGACTCTGGGGAGCCAGCCGTGTAGAGGGAGAACGAAAGAGTATGTGTGCACGTGTGTGTGTATATATAAGTCTAGGTTGCGCGACGAGCCCGGCAAATTTACCGTGCCTTCCACTCAATCTCTTCTCGCCAGGGCACTTGCTTTTTGTCCGCGAAAGCTCTCTCTCTCTCTCTCTCTCTCTCTCTCTCGCTTTCTCTCTGCTCGTTTTTCGACTTTTGTTATTGCCATCTATTTGCGCTACTCGATCTCTGTCGGTCCTCTCATCCTCTCCCGGCGTCCCGTCTCTCGACGGATTCTTCGCCGATATGAGCTGAGAATTTCCCAGGATCCTGTCGTCGCTGCGATTTTTCAGAGTTTCTCTCGCTGTGTTTAACCTGCAACTCTCTCTCTCTATCCCCGCGCGGACTATATATATATATTTCCGAGCTTTGCGAAAACAACATGTGAAAACGCGCTTATTTTCTTTCTCCTCAATATCGCGTGCGATGCAAGCGCGTCAATCAATCAGTTGGATTTTTCAGTGTTCAACTTAAAAATAAGCTCGACTACGCGCAACGAGATATCGAGGGAAAAAAAAAATTATGTGTATGCATATAGCCTGGTATAACAGCGATTCGCATCATTGTCGAACGCACTCGCGTTTCAATAATTAAAAGCCACCTCGCGGATAGGTAGACAGGCAGACAGCGATGGGTGTATCGGATGACATCGAATGTATATGAGGAAATCTTTTTATTTTCGCCTGTTGGAGGAGTCGTTATTTGGCCAAATTTTGGAAATGCAAGTACTCCTTACTAGCATGACTTTTATTGTTCATTGTGTTATACAATGTACAAAAAATCAGTTGAACATGAGAAAACTGTTTTATGACTCGATTGTTCCAAACGTATTAGACAACTTTTTACCCAAGCGAGCATTTTTAACGATCTTTTTTTCAAATTGAAGCTCTTTTCCCTTACTTTTATCCTACAAATATGGATTTTCCGTTTGCGCCCTCAGACATTGAGTATATACATGCCGTTGAAACAATGGCTATACTTGGCGTTAAATTTTAAAAAATTGCCATTCACTGATCCCTCTGTAACTGGCAAATTTAAAAACATTTCCTCATATACCATATATAATATGCTGTCGCGTATTCCCAAGTGGTCTGCGTGCAGCGCGTAAGAATCGTCGAAACGACAACAACGACGACGGGGGTGAGAGAAAAAAAAATCGAAGCGTAACCTTCCGAACCCCGTCTATAAAAAAAGCCATCGTCTCGCTCGAGCGCAAGAAGTGAAATTTTCCACTCCGTAGCATTCGCGGGAGAGACAAAGCTTTCTCTCTTCTTTATTACCGTTTATCCGCGAGCCTCCTTTCCATCGTTATTGCCATCCGCAGCAGTTCTCCTTGTTCGTCGTATTCGCGAGTGAGCTCTCCGAACTTTCCGAACAGTCGTCCGCACTGGGACTGCGGCTGCAGTAGCTCCGCTGAGAAATCGAGAGCGCTTTTCGCGAATACATATATATATACCTATAGACCCAAAGCTCACGCGCTTGAGCTTATCCTGCCTGCTGCCATAGCTGTAATGTGCTAATAAGCCGTGCGCGCGGAGGTCGCCGCCCTCTCCGATTTTCCCTCTCTCACTTTATTTTCTCTCTCCACAGCACTTATGTCGCCAACCTCTCTCTTGCGACATATTCTACGCGAGATTTTCCCGGTTATTGGATATAAGTAGCGGTTGTCGTGATAGAATTTCGAATTCTGTATGTAGACTCTGCAGCTCTCTATATACTGCAGCTGTTAAGCGCGAACGCGCAGAACCGATTGACGCATTTCCGAGCAGCCGACAGCGCGAGTTAATGACTTGCCTGTCTTTGTATCCGGCTTGTCAATTGCGACCAATTAGTCCCCGGGCTTCGGAGCTACAGTTCACGTATATTTGCTGGGAGACGCGGCGCGCAGGGGATGCGAAATCGATTCGTCTTCTCGTGCGGCTGGAAATTAGATCTTGATCACGTCTCTCTATGAAATATTCTCATTCGAAATTTTTTTTTCTTTAAATTTCGATATAATGAAGTACGCAGGTATCGTTTTATAATATAATAACTTGATTTTCGTATAGACATAAGGATCGTCGTTAAAAAAGATCAAGAGTTTATCTTTATACGCGGTGGAATTGTTTGCGAGGACTATACAGGTACAATTTTAACGATAAAGATAATACCAATATATATAGAAAAATCCATTGACCGAAATATCGAAGGGTCGAATTTATGCACTACTACAGCACAGTTTTTTTTCCACATACGAAGCAAAATCTCGCTCTACTTGCATAGCACATGTAGCAGCCATAACCACCGACGGCAACTTGGAAATCGTGTCCCGACGCTTTTGTTCTTTTTTCCCCTGCGTGGTTATTGGACCTAGTCCAGAGGCAGTTAGTGACCATATAGCAAGTCCCGTGTCCCGGGCTCCCAATTCTTTCTATCCGTTATGTAAACTCTGTTCTTTTTGCTAATGCTTCGCTGCGCAGACTGCATAATCTTCTTTTTACTTCTCTGTGTCTCTCGCCGTTCGCCCGAGTCTACATGGACTACTACTGCCACGAGTTACGTCCAGCCTTTCGAGAAAATTCTTCCAGTAGGGATGTTTTCAGCGATTTAGTCTGATGTTTGACAATTGTCAGAGAGCATAGTCAGTTTGCATCTCTGATGAACGTGCCTATAGCATTTGATTTAAAAAACGAGCGCTATCTCCTCATCTAAATGTGCGTTGACTCTCGCACGACTAATTGGCAATTTTTCGAATGATTTTATCGGGATATTTATTGTGGGGGCGTTGGCACTCCTTATCTAACCCCATCCTGGCACTGAAAATTAACCCTAGCATTATCGCTCTCTATACGATTCTCCCCCCGAACAATCGCAAGGGACAAACTGACCCTTCTTCCGAGATTTATGATGCAAATTCATAAATTACGGGCTTTCCCGCAGACGCCTCGGCGCGCACTATACAATACATCTGCAGCGACATTGCCAATCGAAAGCCATGCGGCCGTGTTTAATCGAGTTGAGCTATATGGAAATTTGTGTATCAGAATTACGTAGCGGGATGTAGGTATATTATCTATTAAATTTTGGTCACTTAATCTTACGATCTTTAAATTTACCATTTTTAATTACGCCATCAAAGTAATAGCACGTTTAACGTGTTGGTCAAGCTGAAAGGACCACCGTCGTAAAAGTGAAAGACAATAGGTGGGGCGTATATTATTATATGATCCTGAAACCGCAAGGGAAAGTGACAAGCGAAGTGAAGCGACTTGGTTATTCTCTCTCAGCTTCGTTAGAATATTAAAGCATGGCCAGCTACCGAATCACTAAATTTTTAAAGTTACATTGCAGCGCCTACACAGTATAGGTTTTATTATACATCTGCACCCGCTACACATCAGAGATACAAATTTATTCATCGCTTTTTATGAAAAAAATAACGAACAACGAAGTTACTCGGAATCAGCTTTTTCGAATTAACCATAAATGTGATGCAATATTCAGTTGGATCGATAGACGTTCGGGAAAAAAAAAGAAAAATTCTATCCGCCACGCAGCTTGTTTTCGACGAGACACGCCTGCGCAGCGATTTTCCAAACATCGAATTCGACTTTATTACAGTTTTAACGAGTGGGTCGCGTCCGCTGGGATATGCAGAAAATCAAGCGAGAGTTGTCGGAACAATCGTCAGTATTTCCATGCGTTGCCCTGGATTTCCATACACCAGCATCAGATGCGCGACTTATTGCTAAACTCTTTATCGCGAAGCAGAGTATCATAACGCGCGCAACTTTCCTTCGTGCGTCTGCTATATACTACTTAATATACGATTTTTATTCATACCTTACACACGCGCGAATTCGCTTTGTTGAAAACGCTGGAAAGCGCTTCGTGCGTCCTGCGAGAATTTGCAAAAGAAAGGGCTAACTTTAATCATTCACGGCTTTTGTGTGAAAGTACCGGGGAGAATAATGCTGTAATATAAACACGTTTGTTTTTTTTTTGTTACCCGTAAATTGCAGTTGATTCATAATCATGTGAAGTATTTCATTTGTGTTACAGGTGAGTTTCGCAACTGCACGCTGGAAATTCATTGGCCGTATATATATAATACGTAAGTTTGAACAATGACAAATTAAATCAGAGAGCTGCGTCGGGAAATTATAAAAATATGTATATATACGAAGTACAAAAACATTTCGAGTTATACAGACCACTTTGAGCAATAAACCCAGCCTATTTATTCATCATAGAATTCATGTTATATTATTGGAGAGGCGTGCCACCGAGTTCTCGTTCCGTTCATAATATACACACTCACTCAGTTTTTCCAACGTACACTTCACGTACGCGCACATACACACATACTTACACGTAAATCTCTTCTAGCCAGACCTTTCTCTCTCTTTCTCTTCTGCACATATGCTCTCGATCTTTAAAAGCGACAAAGGCTTTGTGCCATTTATATTCAAAGTCCCCAAAGTGCTGAATAATGTCCCTCCGGTATGAAAAGGCCGTGCGGCTGCTGGCGCGCTCGCGCGATCTCTCGGTCGTTCGTCGAAAAGTGGCGTCGGGTTTCCTGTTCCGCATTATAATAAAATATCGTCGTCTTAACTAGACCTAATAGGGTCGGCTGCGCTGGCTTTTCTTTAAGCTCGTGCGCCGCGGACAATGCCTCGTGACATCCCGCCAATTCACCCAGTTACGATATATATATATAACATCGACATGGTTTTTTTTTATTCGACAATGGCTGCTTTTCATCCATGCTCGTTCGCTTTGCTTTTTTTATTTCTTTTTTCAAGTATACCGAGAGGACGATTATCTGCGGGAATAACGTAGCTACGAGGAGCAGCGGCCTCTTTTGCGCCGTTGCTCATAGCTCGTTTTCTTTTCAATTTTTCGAGGGCTCTGATAACAACCCCCGGTTCTGTGGAGAAGGTATATCCGTTTTTCGAAACTAATTTTGCATGTATTCGTTTCTGCAGTTTGATCCACAATTAGCATTGATTGGAATTGCTTCGTTCAGTTGGAATAAAATTAACGTTGAAGTAGATCGATCTTAATTAGCGATCTGATTTAGAGCCACTATTCTTTTATATCAAACGGTTGCCTGTCAATGCATTACAATTTTATTTTGAATGAAATGAATGTTCTAGAATTAATTAATTAAGTGAAATCCCACGCTCTCAAACTCGATCTGCGCTGTCAAAGGGTTCAGCTATTTACGGAAATAAAATATTTTTTAATGAATCAGAACGAGAGAATGGGGAGTAGGGCAAGAGTGCCTATATATGCCTTATATGTTGGCTCTTCAAAGGGGTTAGTGACACAAAAGAAACGCAACGTACTGTTGAACTCAAATGTGTCTTTTGTTCGACGATTAAGGGTGTCAAAATAGTTATGAAGCGGTAAATTAAGGCCCAGGTGTTGGCTAGTCAATTATGGAGTGAGAAATGCACTCACTACAATTATAATCATATAAAAGCGACATAAAGTAAATATAGGCGGTAAAATAAAACTTTACAAGCGAAAAGCTCGAGTTTCAAATTTTCGCAAACATATAAAGCATGATATACAGAACGTAAATTGTACATCAATAAATTTGTAAAGGTCAGAATCAGGTCCTCCCATAAAGCGTGGAGTTGGCAAAGGAGTAGCATATTTGCCAGTGGAATAAAGAAAAAAAAGTTACGCAGACGTGCGCGTTATACTTTATCAAGCGAAGGACTAACTCCAAAAGAAGAAGAAGAAGAAGAAGAAGAAGAGGAGGAGCTGAGGAAGAAAAAGAAGCTTCTCCTATTTAATAAGCCTCAGCGCTCCCGGGGCTGCGCCGCACCGTAAACGAAATAAAGGAGGCATACGCGCGGGCCGCACATTCGAGGCCGAAAATCCACTTTACCCTCAGAAGTTTTCCCCGTTGGCCCTGGCGCTGCCATTAAGAAAAATCCAATCGCGAGAGCTCGGTCTCTTTTTGCTACGGCTGATGTGTTATATCTATATAAGCTCATGCACATCGCGAGCATATATACGGCTACTCGCGCTATATGCCGCGCACCGCAAAGAGCGACGAGACTTGGGAGAAGGCAAAAATACGGAGGAAAATAAGAAATCCGATATTCAAAAGGCCGAGAGCTCTTGCAAAGTGCCGTGGATGGTATAAAGCGCGCGAGCGCGCGATCGAAAGGCGCGGCAACATCGACATCACGTATATATGTGCATGAAGCCGCGCACTGCAGTATATAGTCGAGACATATATGCAAAAAGCTCGAACCTGGATTTGTCATTCATTCGCTGGCGTTAGAGATAGAGAGCGAGGTAGAGAGAAAAAGAGAACTGCATATCGTATATGGGATATACGTGTTCGTACGGGGGAAAAAAGTATCCGTACGCGATGTTCCTATAGAGTGGATGGTAATCCTGTTTTGTTTTGCTTTCGTTCCGAGATGCTACGTGCATTTCGTCGTTCTTTTGTACTATAATACTGCATAGAGCGAAAATCGCCGGTATAACGCGCGAGAGAGAGAGAGAGAGAAGCTGGATTTCCAATGCACAGTATATAAAATCGAAATAATTCACGAAGAAATTCTCGTTTTCAGAGCACGAAATACGTCCATCTCAGTGCTCCCCAACATCAAAAACAAGCCTAAAAATCCTCGGCGCTCGTCTCAAAGCCTCGCGGGGTAAATCCATTCGCGCAATCTTTGAAAAGCCGCACATCTCTCCAGCAGTCACTCAGTCGTCTCGCAGGTACATGTCTCGCGAGCGCGCGTATAAGGAAAAAAACCATGAGAGAAAGAGAGAGAGAGAGTGTGTGTGAAAGAAAAGAGAGCCTGCCGAAAAGTGCTCCTCCAAGCGCTCGCTCGCAAAGTGCAAAATGACGATCGCGCGTCTCCTTTGTCGCAGCTCGCTATACACTCGCATTCCTCAAAAGCGAGCATAAGATGCTACTCATCCCGCCATTTGCGCAAATGTATGCGCGCGCTCTCTCGCTGTGTGTGTATAATACTCCGCCGAACGTCTAGAGTGTGTAAGCAAAAGGAGGGAGGAAGAAACGTCGTAACGACGGCTTTTTTTTCTCGCCTATATACATATAGAGGTGTACTATAGTATATAGGGAGAGCCAGCTACGCGTAACGACCTTAACGGCGCGTTACTTAAAGGATCCGCCGCTGCGAGCCTTTTAGTCGTCGTCGACGTCGCGGCGGACCCCGGGGAGAGCTGTACACTGGCGTATATATACTTATACGCTTTGAGTCAGGCCAATGAACGAGCGACTCACGCTGCTTCGAGCTTATATGGGGGAGCGAAGGGATGGATGAGAGAGAGAGTGAGAGAGTAGTGCCCCGAGAGATGGATACGGGATTTCCGTCTTTTTTATTATTTAACGGCTGGATTGACTCGGGAGGTTTCACGAGGTGGGCCTTTAATGGAGAGAGGGAGTCGCTGATGATGATGAAGCGTTGTAGCGCGCAGCACGTGTTATGAGAGTCGTTATATCAAACAGGCTACTCTTTTTTCTTTACAAGACCTCGCTCGATGATCCTTTTTTTTCCGCGTTGCGCACTTGCGACTCAATTATGCGTTGATTATATCTATACACGAGTAATCGTTATTATCGCTCCGACCACTTTTACATAGTTTTGACTTTACGCTTCAAAGACGCGATAAACCTCTCGTGGACTATAAGAGCTCTTGACACGTATATATGTCTGTGTATCATTGACGCATTGTACGTTACGCTAACCTGCTTCTGCATACAACAGCTGTATATAAGGGACTCTATCGCATACCCTCAATAGGAAGTATAATACACATAGACACTTTCCCGGACCGGTTTAGAAAAAAAAGGGGAGATGATCCCCTCTCGGCTCGCGCGCGCGCATCAGTTTTTGGTTTGTTAGGGGTCTCATTGTTCGCGGATCTTTCTATAGGGGGAATCTACGAGTAGATTTCTTTGCATCGGCGGTCTTATCCCGTAATTCCTCATTGTACTGTACTCCTACCTCCTCTCCGTGAAGAGACAGTTTCGTTGACCGGCTGCGCACTCTATTATACGCTACAGAGGCTCTCACAATTCCACTATATAAAGCGCTCACTTGTATATGTAAGCGTATTTACATAAATATAATTTCACGCAGTGTAACTGGCAACAGGGTCAAACTGCGGTGAAAGTGTGTGTGTGTATTAATCCGGAATATAATACAAACGCGTTGCTTGAAAAATTGACGAGACGACATAGTAATAA
>UCOJ01000911.1:0-55700 GCA_900474305.1 Cecidostiba fungosa | reverse complement strand
GACTCTGTGTGTGTGTGTGTGTGTGTGTGTGTGTGTGTGTTGTGAGTGTGTGTGTGTGTAATTATGATTTGAAATATACGTACCTGTAAGTGAAAAGAATCGCGACGAAAAACTCGAGCGAGCTTTCTTTTAAAAGTGGAATGCTAATATTTCAGTCGAGTCTATCGTGTATGTCTAGGCAAATCAAAAGCGTAAAGCACGGAGCTTTTGAAAATTCAATTCCGATGAATTCATGTGCATTGTATCTAACAGTTTTTGTATTCTTTTCTGTTACAGGTGAGTTTCACGGTGATTTCTGACATACACGTAAGTCAGCAATGAATCTAACAATTCCAACAAAGTTTTCTCTATCAATTCTTATTTTTAAACAAAAGCTCAGAAGCACAGCAACCTCAACTCTAACTGCCAATATCCATAGTCAATTCCTCGCGTACAACTCAAACTGAATCCGAAATTGCCAAACCCAATTACTGAAAACTTGCTCCGAAACGTCCAGAGAGCTCTCCCATCGCACGGCATCAAAAAAGAGTTGTCAGACAATAGCAAGCATATACATATACAGTCTGCTCGTCTCCTCGAAAATTTCGATATCCCATTTAAAGAGTGTCAATCATGAAGGCGCCTCGTTACGCTGGCCGCAATGAAAACGTCAAAGCGACGGTGGTGCGTTTCTCAAACTTCTGTGCAGTACACACATACATACACACACATATATAGCCCCTTTACCCAACTCAATTCCCATGATGGACGGGCACGCCACCGCTGAAGACTTAATAACTGCATTCCCCGGTAATGGCTCGCGCGTGGAAGACTGTAACGCGCGCGGAGGATGAGGGCCTACTCTTCGAGCACGTTATGTCCGATGCACGGCCGGATGATAATTGAGATGGGCTGCGCGAGTTGTGTGGTGAAGCTTTCCGAGGTGAGAGAGACTGAAGTTTCGATTGTTTGAGTTGTAGAGAGAGAGAGAGAGAGTTGCAAAAATTCTGCTACTGACGGTAGTTGTTCGGATTTAGGGAGTGAGTATATGAGAAAGTTTCTTTTCCGAAGCTTCTCTGGACTCCGTTGACGGGAGTAACGTTTTTTCAAATTGTTCACGACTCTGTTGTTGGTGGAACGAGTGACAGGGGCTGATTGGATTTTCAGAAGAATGAGGTTGTTTCGTAATTTGATTTAACTTCAGGATAAATATTTACAAATGAATGAATGCAGTGAGTTACTAAAACTGATTTATTATACAGTTCTGTCGAGTCAAGCTGTATATTCTCGAATCCAACGTTGTGTAACAATGACATAATTAACTCTGAAATTTCCTTCACATCGACAATCTGCAAGTCGTAAAGCACAAACGTATTCGTCAAGCCTTCCATTCGTCACATAAGTTTCTAACTAGCGAAACCCGTGAGTAGCAGTAGCAGCTGCTTGTACTTGGCAGTGTGGGTTGACGTAATCTCCGATTCACTTTGCGTTGGAGCTCTTTCCAAAAGCGCGCAGTGAGCCTTGGATTTACGAGTAGGGCTTCGAGAGGTTCTCTCTATACTCCTTTTCTCCCTGATACATTTGTAATAAGGCGCGTCGCTGTATTACACGCGATATAGGTGTAAAAAGACGAGTCGATAATAAAGGGGTCTGGGTGCGGAGAAAATTTACGCGTCGTGGAGCTTTACGAGGCGAGCGCGGATGAATACTGTCGGGATGAGTCTGAGGTATGTTCACATTGTCGGGTTGTAGTGCCTCGTAGATCGAGATTTTCTTATGAAAAGGGGAGGTCGATCGTTCGCGGAGCTTTTTACGGTCTTTCTCTCGTGACTTAGCGCGGGAAAATTCAAATGAGCTCTTTTTTTATGGAGATCCGCAGCTGTTTAATTGGAAATGAGATCGAGGATGTGCGACTTGATTGAATTGGCCAAAGTGTTTTTTACAACCTTCCGATGCCTCCTGTAATAAAAAATCATCAAGCTGTGCGTTGTGGAAGACTGTATAATATTTATTAGGATTCGGATATTTTACAACGTGTATTATCGTTCGAAAAATCAGGTGGTATCTTTGCAGTGTCGCGTGAAACACAGCGTATAACGCCATTGAGACGTAAAAAAAAGAGGGTCGAGAAGCGCGAGAAAGACGAACGCGCACGACTGTGCGAACGGCCGAGTAAGCATTTTACGAGGAGTCGGGACGGGAGGGAATGAGAGGACTCGGATAAGAAATTCTCAAGTCGCGTGAAACGTTAAATCCAGTGCCACGTTCCTTCAGCGCAGTTATTTTCTCTTTTAGTTTAGTTTGTTTAAATTTGTTTTAATATACGTTTCGTTTCTCGAAACATCTCGTTGCGTTCAGGTATTTAACATTTCTGTGAATCTAACGCAAATGATATACTGTATCAAAAGCTCTCACCTTCATTACTTCACTTTAATATCCATCACACTTCACGCTTACAAAAGCACACCTAGAAACTCGTCCACATCTTCATCCAACTCAGCGTCGAGCGAAGCAAAACAGAAAAAAAAGGAAAGTCTCCCCGGTCATATCGCGCACGTGTTTAGCTGTATAGTCCTGCATTTATGGAGAGCTTGCAGCGCTCGGCTCGAGGCATTAACGTTTATGAGCTCTACGTGTACAGGCGAGAGTCGTGTGTAGTGTACAGCAGACGCAGAGGAGATGGAGAGAAGATTCGCCGGTCTCGAGCTATATGGCGCGTTCGTCTCTATACCAAGTCACACCGGAGATATAATGCGCCCGGCACTACACGTGATACGTAGTCGACAATTTACGAGCCGTTCTGTTTACTCTTGTTTGCGACTGTTGTCTGAAGACTTTGTTTGCTTGGATTTTTACTTGCTGTTTATCTCAAAGTTTTTTTCTCATAAAGTTATCTATATATAGATCAGCTCACTCTCGAATAAAGCATGTACCGAATCTAGTTGAATCAGCTAAACGTCGCTCAACTCTACGCAAAAAGCCAGACGATGTTCGCACCATACTCATATATAACGAAAAAGCACATGCCATCGCAAGCACAGGCTGATATGACACGCGACGAATGCGACCATTCAGTACTCTTTCCAAGGCGGTGTATACGAATGATGGAACTACCGCTGACAATACCGTATATAGAAGTGGAGAGAGAGCCGAAAATTTTCTCGTGTCTAGCGTCGAGTGATTCTTCGTATATTTTTAGAGATGGGAGTTAAGGGTGCACTCGAGGTGCTCCAGAGCTGCTACGTATGTATTCTCTGGTGTGTGGAGACGAAATTTCGCCGGGGTGTCGTTAGACGGCTGTCTTATTGTGATTTTCTAGATAGATGCATACGTGTGCAAAGAAAATTTCGTGAATCAATACAGAGTATGTATGTCGTATATTTTTAAAATAAAAACTTCAAATAACACAATGGAAGGAGAAGAAAATTCAGCGAGACCATCCACTCACCGTGAAATAGCGGACGGTCGTCGCATCGACAGCGTGAAATCTCTTAACCCAAATTTCCTCCCTCCAGAAAAAAGAGAAGCGCCGAAAAAAATCCCAACGAAAAGGCACTTCGCGCTTGGATAACTGTTTCGGGAAACTAACGCCTTCTCTCAGCACACTGCAGTATAGCACCGGAAGAGAGAAAAGACGAGCGTAAAAAAAAAAATGGAACGAGATCGAAGCCCGAAGCTTCAAAAAGTGAAGTGAACGAAAGCGAACGGCCAGCCCCTATAAGAAATAAAGGGAAATGCGCGAGAATAAAGACGTTATAGGGAGAGACGCGCGCGGGAATCGGCGATATACGCCGAGCCAAATGGAGATGTCTTGTTCGGCGCGCTGCGGATTCCGATGGGGTGAAGCGAGAAGGAGAGATGGAAAGAATATAAGTCCGCGAAGGGAGAGAGAGAAAGAGAGAGAAGCAGCTGCCAAGGCGATTGCTGCGAGAGAGAGAGAGAGAGCTTGAGCTGTAAGCTCGTGAGAGACAAAGTTTCTACGGATGGAAGAGAAAGAGGTCGTGGGAAATTGTTTATTTAGAGAGTGCTCTGCTGGATCTCGATATGGAGATGATCAGGTTGCTAGTTTGTTTGTCGGGGTGTCGAGTAGATCGATCTAATATGAGTGTATTCAAGAAATATGGTTCAAAGTCTCTTATCTGCTGGTCGTCGTTTATACGCTTCGATGAGAAAAGGGGTCAGTTTGCTCACGCGAGAGTCTTACGAGCCGAATTTCAGTCTATTTTTTAAGAGATCACTCGCTGGCTTGCCTTAAATGCTCGTGCTTACGTAAACGACTTCCATAATGCAGCGGCCGAGATATTATCTGACTAAAGCGCTGGGCTAGGAGATGGTTTACAGTTGTTTATGGCTCGGATATGCCCGTTTAGATGGACGATAATTTGCTTTTTAAACTGGGCAAACTGCTGATTCAATTTTCCGCGATGTTTGCAGATTGTTCACATTGGTCGAAGCTACGGCTAAGTTTTTCACGTCTCAGCATGTGGAAGGTCAGAATTTATGGTAATATGGATGGTGTAGGCACATTTTCTGAAAGTTTCGAACAAAATCTCTTGACGTGTTCTATATAAATCGATGAAAACTTATTTAAAAAATTATAAGTCTGCATTAAATATTAGAATAAAACTGAAGAAGAATACGCCCTTTCCAACAAGAAGGAATAAACAAAATTCTGCAGTACTCTTCTCAAGTCCCTTCTTCTAAAACGTTGAAAAGGAAGCGCAGCGAGAAAAAAAAGAAGAAGACTAGACACACACATACACACACACACGCGAACATGCAGGAAAAAAAAGTCGTCGTCGACGAAGCTCGGCACAAGAAAGACAGAGTCGCGCTGCAGCTAGCGTCGGTTTGTTTGCCGACGAAGGAAGTTGAGCTCGTCGCGCGTCGCTGGCTTAATGAGGCAAGAGAGACTCCTCCGCTCACACCGACACGTGTACGCATACTCGCTCTGTGCTTATATATACACACACACACATATATATTCACGGAGCTTCATTCGAGGGGGTTTCAGAGAGACACGACGCGAAAGAAAGGAGCTGCTCGACGACTCGCGAGGAGGAAGAGAGAAAGAGATACCGAGATGAACGGTACGGCACGTTCTCGCCGTCTGCGAGGGAGGAAGTGTATGTGCGGATAAAGTTGCTCGTATATACGGAGGGTCAGCGATGACACGAGGAAGAGATGACTGTTTTGAGAGGAATTATTCGCGTGTGTGGAGCAGCTTTTTTTTTTGAGGATACGACTGAAGATGCAGAGATGGAGATACTTGAAGAATTAGAGACGAGAGTTCATGTGTTTCGAATATTTTTCTGTCGAGTGTAGTATTCGTCTGGAGCTTTGAAACGTTTTAACTACTACAAAAAGAATCTATCTTTCGATTGAAGAGATGATCTTTAATTAAAATTCTCCCCGATAAGCAACTTAGAAAATCTTCATTGTCTCGTTCTCCTGCACCCTTTCCTTTTTTTAACCCCACCGGAGAGTACACTTTGATTCACCCTATAGTAGGGTCTGCGCAACACTTTGACTGTCATCGTCGCCGCGGTCGACAACAATAGATTTTTACTCCGTCCACATTAATGAAGGAACACCGGCAGGGCCCGTTCTCGAGTTCCTCTTAATTAAACCTTTACTTGCAAACACAAACGTTTGTAATTCGTACAACAGAGACGCTTTTATTAAACGAAATACGCGCTTCAATAACTTCGGCTGAGATTGCTCCAAGTTTATATACACGTTATATATTTCAGTCTTCAATTAACGTTCAAAGAACAATATTTCTTTCAGCACTATTTTCATAGATATATATATTTTAACGGGAGATTGTTTAGAAATCATTCCAGCTTTAATCGAATACGCGTCAACCATCTCGGCAGCATAAGAAAATTTACGCAACACTTTCTCGGAGCCGCCGGAGCTACGGTAAAATTAAACTCCTCTCGAGCGAACAAAAACCTGGCGAAGCTGCTGCGACACTGTTATTTTTCAATTTAGCCAAGCACTTAGCGCCTCGCGAACGCCCCGATAATCGCGCTTACTGCGCCTTCGTCGCTCGAAGATTCCCGTCCTTCGGAAAAACGAGAAATAGACCGAAAAAAATAACGAGACTGAGGCGCTATATAGGCTCCGCGCCGAGGAGAAATTAAAAGGAGCTTTCTACTGCGATGTTTTTGTTTTTATATGGAATTGATAACGGTTGCGCAAGCGAGATGGGCTTCCGATTAAAAAGCAATGGCACTCTGTAAACGTTCATCGTTATTTGTTAATATTTTATACATTTCAACTGGATAATGAATTTTATGTAAAAAGACGATTCAACGAGTTAATTCTTGAAAAAATAAAGAGTTTAAAAGGATACTGTCTAGACGTATACCTAAGATATATTCTGATTCACTTAAGGTGACGGTGCTATAAGTAAATTACTTGAACCGTCACCGAGAGCCGACAGTAAACCTTCTAAAAATAAGCCAACATTGCATCATTCAAGATTAAGTATACATTATAATCCGCAATATTTTTGGCAGTCTCTGACCTATTTCCATCTATTGTACTTCTCACCAATCGAGATTTCCGTTTTAATAACACACAGCCTACCTACAACACGTTTCATTTCTTCAAACTACATCCTCATCCCGTTCATAAAACCGAACAATCCAAGCACTATAAAAACAAACACCAGTTACGATCGATGAGAATAAAAAAAAAAAACTACGACTAGAAAAAGCTTCGCGATTACACAAAACACAGCTGCTGCAGACGAGATAGCAAGGGCACACGTCTGCATCAACGACGACTTTCCCCTCTTGGTTCATTATTGCCGGAGCGTGCCCTCTCGCACGTATATGTCGTCGTTGTGATGTTTCGCGCTCTCATCTTCTTTATGCTCTCTCTTCTTTACCTTTCCTGCGCTGCTGCTGCTGCTGCTTCCGCGCTTTCAATCAAACTCGTCGTCTGCAGTCGTTTTCCCCGGCGCCGTTTGTCTATTGTTCTCACGCGCCGTCTTTGTGCAGCCCCGCGAATCTTCTAATGCGAAAATCTGTC
Organism: Cecidostiba fungosa; assembly: GCA_900474305.1. Lineage (NCBI taxonomy): Eukaryota > Metazoa > Arthropoda > Insecta > Hymenoptera > Pteromalidae > Cecidostiba > Cecidostiba fungosa. The sequence goes on along the minus strand of UCOJ01000911.1, from coordinate 48,677 downwards.
TTCAAGTAAGTATATAAGATCCGCGCCCGTTTTCTCGAGGGTTTTGCTATCTTATCTTTTTTGTTTTCAATAATTTAAGAAAAATAATTCTCATCTAGGTATACCTACAATATAAAAGAAATTTTCAGGAGGTTGCTCTGGTACGTCGCTAGTCAAAACGTGTATACTTTTTTAAGATTCTTATTTCCTTTTGGTACAAGAGATATCATTTATTTAGGATTTATAAAAAGTTATTTTATAACGAATTATTATTTTAGATCAAGAAATCAAACTGTTTTAAATAAAAAAAATGGATACAGATGACATTGACTCTGTTTTTGAGGTTAAGTGCACATATTGTTCACTAAACTAATTAATAGTTATGCATAGAGGTACCCATTGACCGTTTTCAAAACCAATTTAAACAATTTAAATTAGTCAAATATTAGTTTCGTCACACAAAAATTTGCAACAGAAACTGTTTGTTAATACAATAAATATTTGCAAATTAAAACCAGGAAAATGTGATTCTCCATAAGACTCCATGTAAAATCGGAAAAAATACTTTTATTAATATCTCGTCAGTATAGGGTATCCAAATGACTTAAAATTTTGCACAAGCTTTTTATTTATACAAATCTACGTGTGTTAATTTTTTTTTCTAAATCTGTTAGTTATTTCTAAAACTGATCAACCTCCTTAATATTATAATAAAGGAAATAAAGCTGCGTGTAATAAAATTTAAAAGTATATCGAGACAAAAAGAAAGAAACTATTCGAGGATATCGAACCTCTGAAATTTCAGTCGAAAAATTCCGCGTCAATTGGCACAAGTAGCTCGAATATAAAGAAATTCCCCAAAGAAAAGAGTATATAGACGAGCCTCGAGCGCAAGTGAAACTTCTGAAAGAGAGAAACGAGGCTTGTTTGTCGAGTCAAGTTCTTCCGCGCGACGGACAAGTTCTCTAACGCGCGATAAGCTATATATACGGTTCGCGCGATGTGTGTAATATACCTGTATATAACGATTGCAGACTGTACACACCCGCGAGAGTTGGAAATTTCGTTGGCCTTCGAAAGTGTATTTTTCATGGTGATTATACTTATCATAAGTGTGCAATCAAGATTGATGGAAAAAATACATAATTTCTAAGACGTCGTGTTTGAAAATGGGAGAATCGTGTCGCATTATACGATCGGAATTACTCTTATAAATTCTGCGGATAGATTATTGGAGAGCTGTATCTATCCTTGACTGCATAAGTGTCAGTGTTAATTTGAATTTAAAAATTTTAAAAAGTGCTTTTTCTACCGATCAATCGAAAATTATTGCAAAAACCTTTCCTCTATACTAAAATATAAAGCAGACACACATACTTACTCTCGTCCGAACAACGTGACTATCTACAAATCCCGATCTCAATTCCTACCAGGAACTTTTCTCAATTGAGCCAATTAGCCAATTGCAGTAATTAGTGAGAAAGGATGGGAGCGAAGCGAGAATATATATATGTTGGCCCGTCGTCTACTGCTGCAGCCTCTCTCCTCTTCTTCTTCATTATAAAAGCCGTCCGTCGCTTGGTTTGCTTGCATTTAATTTTATGAAATTCCCTGTAAAAGCGCGCGTAAAAATACGAGTAGGTATATAATGAATGGCATTTTAACTTCGTCGAGCTTTTAAATTTGGATATCGTATGTTTTGTATTTATCGATTGTCATTCTCGCGTTGAAAAGGTGACTTTGTCTTTATCGCACCGATATATATACATAGGTATACGTATATTTTATTATGCAAAGCTTTTTTAAAAATAGATTTATGCGATTATTCAACGAATGCAATGAAAACAGATAATACGAAGATGTGCAATTATGCAACGAGCTTATATTGCTTTGACTGAATTTTGTAATGTAATGATCTTTATATTTACTACTTCAGCACTACTGCGGAATGTGCATTGTTGGATTCATTGGAATAGTTGTGTGTGTGTATATATACTTTTGAAAATAAATAAACAGATAATAAATCATCATTTTTCACTAGTTGTTTTGAAAACAAGCCTTCGAAAGCTTTTCTTAAAGGTATAAGTATAGGATATAGGTGGTATTTTTGTATATTATACAGCAATAAATAGGCAAGAGAGATATTATGTGTAATATAGTAAAATTTATTTTCATATTTCATTCAAAAATAAAATTATTTGTAAAAAAAGATTTCTTCGCTCTCTGTCGGTATACAATATGTATAACATATATATATTTTTTGTGTCTTTTTCTTCTGTTTGTAACTCGATGCTCTTGTGTAAATACATAACGAGAGACACTGTCTTTAAAATTACGCATGGAATACATTTTTTTGTTAACCAGAACATATTTTCTATTTTTACGATGGAATAAACTCGTCGTCGTTTTTGTGTCCCATATATTGTGTATCGACACAGGAGCATCGTCACGATGTATGTATATATGTATGTGTGTCTGTGTATGTTTGTTTTCTCTGTGCTTGTCTGTGATATCTCGCAGTATCGCTAAAAAATATATAATAATATATAATCATATACTCTAATGGGGTTTTTTTACTTAAATACTAAATCACATGTTGTTTCATTACTTTCATACGTTTGTGCAGCCGCTTCTGTCGCTCCTGAATAGATATATAAAAAAAAATTTACAAGCGCTCGAATAGAACCTGTACTAATACGTTCTCTCTCTGCGTCTTTACATTATTTGTTATGTACTTTTGTTTTTCTCGAATTTTTTTTATTACACAATCTTTCGCCGCATTGAATTTTACTCTACAAATATAAATATATATACTTTTTTTCGTCGTCGTCTTTTCCTGACTTGTATAATCTTACAGCGACGCGCAACACAGCTTTTGCGTTTATTATAGAAAAATAAGATTAGAGCGCATTTTATGGTATATATAATATTTGCTTGACTTTTTACATAATATAGCTTTTACAAAAAACGGGGGACAGTATACAATATATAGAAGCATTTTTTGCACAACATTTGATTCTCGATTTTGTTTTCGCAAAACAAAGATGCAGGGGGTAGATGAAACGATCAGCGAATCGGTGCGAAATATTGCTCGGTACATACATGTGTATAATACACAAGCAGCACCGATTGCTCGTTTAAATTTTTTTTCTTAAAAAGGCACACTGTGCAGTGAATTGCTTGCCCAGAAAGTCTTAACGAAGCACGCGTACATAGACTTTCTTGAAAAGAAAACAGAAGAAAAAAATGAATTATACTTTATAAAAGAAAGTATCGGAAAGAATTTTTCTCTTTACACTATCTAGGCTCTCTTTATTCCGCATTTTGCACAATGATTATTATTGTTCTCAGCTTTGACAATTATGTATAAAAAAAGAAATCAAGAACAATCGGATCGTCGAGGATCTGTGTTCGGTATACAAAATCGAAATTTTTTTCTTTTATTTCGTATTATGCAACAAAGAGTCAGCATCGCTAACGACAAGAACCTTTCGAAAGGAGCATAGTTTACGCACAAGAAACGTTAAAAAGTTACAAAGTTCATACATATACACACCGGAGTCTCGGCGTATATACATACGTACAAACAACAATGAAAGAGAGGGAGATCGGAACGATTTCTTATCCCCATATGTTTATATATTATAATCGTGTGTCTACAGCTTAAAAATCGCAATGGCGTTGCTATATGTATAAAAAATGGTATCCTTACATTTAATAAACGTAATTGTTTAGGCAATGTTTAGAGTCAGAGAGTAGTATAATAGCTTTTTAAGGGATTCATCTTGAGCGACTTTTTTTTCCTTCCTCTTCTCTCGCATAATATAATCTCAAAATATTGTCCACGACGCCGCGCACATACAAGAGCGTCATGTAATATTGCAATAAATAAATATATTTATACTTTTCTTTACATTATGTGTATTTATATATCATTTTACCATATAATATATTTGGCATTCTCAAAAAAAACAAAGAAAAAAAATCACTCAACTGTATCCCGAGCATATCAGCTGTTTCTCGGTTATAAATTGCACCTCTTGCAGAAGGTTATTAATTGCGCGAGAAAAAGTGTAATATATTAGTTATGTAGCTTTTCAAAAAGACGAAATTTCAACGAGATTCTCAAAATTTTGCAATTTAGCTTGGAATACACGAGATAATGTACAACAATAACAAGCTGCATTTCTCTTTTATCCGATTATACTTTACGAGGCTTCTGCGTCTTGTATTTATACAAACGCGCGGATCGTTTATAATATATGCAAATATATATAAAGAAGTCGCGCGCGCGCAACGCGCAAAGTTCTGTGGACTAGATGCACGTGCGCGCGGCGGTTATAAAGTGTAAAAAAAAAAAAACAAGAAATTAGTTTTGGTGTATGTATTAGGTGTGAGGCGAGTTGTTTTCCGGAGAATATGACATAATAAACCGAGTAGAGATAACGTATATCGATTTTTAAAAAAAAATAGCGCATACTTAATTAAGAGCACTAATATAGCGCGCAAGTGGCCCGTCGGCAGTCGCGCGCGTACACCTTCCAACAATATTCTAATACAAAAAAAGAGCCGCGACTGCCGGCGCGCTACCTCCTGCCTCGAAATATACAGTATTTATATTTTAATAATATACAATGTACACAAGTCCTGCGGGCGGGAAATTCGAATTTCCCGCGCGCCCGCGTTCTCCAAAATGGCGTCAGTGTGTCCCTCTCCCTTCAACACTCGACACATCGTCTCTATAAGTACAAATCACACTCGCAGAGTCACTTTGTTGTCGCACAATATATATAATAATTACACAGTGTTTCAGGAGTAGTAGGGTCACCAACATCATCGTCGTCGAGTGTTTGCAGCACCGGCGATAAAGTCCTTGATCAGCTGTCGAGCAGCACGACAAAGTCGAGCTGATCAGCTGCAGTAGCCTCGGCTCAGAATAACTGGGGCATCGTACCGATCTGACAGCCAGAGTTGACGTGGTCGATCACCTGTTCCTTCAGCCTGCTGATGCTCTCCTTGAGCTTGTTGATGACCTGGCTGAGATCGCTGTTCTCGTTCTTCAACACCTTCACCCTGTCCTCGAGCCTAGAGATCCTCTCGAGTTTGCGTCTGCGACACTTGGAGGCAGCCACGCGGTTCCTCTGTCTCTTTCGTTCGAGCTTGATACGTTCCTGAGACTCCATGTCGATGGGTGACATTGGCGGCGAACTCGAGACACTCGGTACCGTCTGCGGCTCGTCCTTGATCTGGACCATACCCTGGCTGAGAAGAGACTCGGTGCTCTGGACACTACCGGGCGGCTCGAGGTTCGTGTAGATGGCGCCGTTTATGCTACCGGGTTCCTGCGAGCTGTCGGAGTTCTGAAGCTCGTTGAGAGCGTCGACGAAGCCCTGGGCGTATTTCTCCTGGTCCTCGGTGACGAGTTTGCTGTCGAAGTAACCTCCGACCGGTGTTGGTACACTTGGAATCATACCGTCGGCGTTGAGGAACCTCTCGATGTCCGGAGTACTGAGTCCGAGCTTCATGAGATCGGGTGAGTTGATGAGTGGAGTTATACCGGTTATACCAGGAGTCAACTGTCCCAGCCTCGGTCGCTTCGACTGAGGACCACCTTGTCTCTGGCCATTGAGATCGAGACTGAGATTGCAACGTTTCATACTACCGATCTCGTTACCGATCGGCCCACCGCCGATTCGGTTGAGGCCATTGCCATAGATGACCTCCTGCTCGTAGAACGACGGCTCCATGGTCGGGTTGCGCACCATCGAAGCAGAAGCTCCAAAAAGGCGTGTCTCGCACACTTCTCTCTGTGTATTATAAACTACGTGTGTGTTATATTACGCACTACAGTCCGACCGCTCTTACATAACACAAGCGGCTGCTCCGGTGATTTTCCTCCTTCTCACTCTACGTCAGTGGAAAAAAAGCTGTTGCTGCGCGTAGGTGTGCGCTCTCTCTCTCTCTCCGTCTCTGACAGCTGACTGTACGTAATATATATGTACTCGTGCACCCGCGAACTTCACTGCCGGTCAACACAACAATACGAGTCACACAGATATATATTATACAACACGCCAACACACGTGTGCGCGTTTATGTATGTATTATCAAAACGTCGAAGTAGAAGACACTTGGATGCGGGGGAACAGTCTCGAAGCACAGCTATATATGTAATGCTGATACGTGTGCTCGTTCGATGCGCACCGCGCGGACTCTCCGCAGATTCTGCTTCGACGGACTAAACCGTACTGCCTTATATCTCGTGACTCACGGCGGCTCTAAAAATAGAAGTGGCGTCACGCAGGCGCACAACCATTGGTTCTTGATGTCGTCAGTACTCGACGCTCATTCGTCGGCCGCTCGGCGGCTAGGCCGAGGTAGTGGGAGACTTTCAAACGGCCGGCGATGGAACACACAGCCACGAGCGCTGCTGGCACCCACTTGTACTATATAGTTTTATCTCTCTCTCTCTTTTATACTGGAGAGAGAGAGAGACTGCGCCGAGCGCTCGTGGGTTTTCCCCGTCCGTTGTTGCTTTATTTTTCTATATGCGCGCGGCAGCCGAGAGAGTGGTTATCTGTTTCGGCGCCTTTTTTTTCTTTCATAAACGCGCAAGCGCGCGGTCTTTCTCTAATACTACTTAGTCGCTCTCGTTGTTTTGTTAGTTATATACTTACTCGCGCGTTTTGCACTTTATTTTTCGGTGCAGAGGTACTATACGCTTTTTAATTACTTGTTATCGCACTGCATTCCTTTTCATTTTATTTTTCGCCTATTGCTTATCTCTGTGTATAATATATGGTACGTATAACGCGTAGCTTTTCTCTTTGTTTTCTTTTGCGCATCTACGCGGTTTTACACATTGTTTTCGTTATTATACACAAAAGTCAATAAGTCGTAGGTCGATAAATGTGTATATAAGAAGTACAACAGTATAGACACACATCGCGGGGAACTAATGGCTTGGTAAAACGCGTTTCCACGAAGTGTGTAATAATAAAAGATTGGCTGAAATATATGGGTTTTCAACTTAGGGCCAATTCCGAGAAACCTTGATTTTTATTTTTCCGTGTACTAGTTGCATAATCTTTTTTTCGTGTGTATGTGTATGTAACAAACTGCAATCAAATTTTTACCTTCTCAGCTCTCATTTACATAAATATAATATATTTCGATACTCTTCTTATTCTCGCGCTATCCATCTTCCGTCCGTTCGATTTTTTTCATTCACGTTTAGCTTCTCTCTTTCTCTGTTCCTTATTTGCGTTTCCTTTCTCGCTCCGCCTCTTTCGCGCGTGCACAGATTCGCATATGCGATTCATAATACATACACACTAGTCTCGAGAGCAGTATATATAGTCGCTGCGGTTATAACAGGAGAGCTTACAGATTAGAACACGTTTTTCAAAACGGCTGATATTTTTTTCTTCGAAAATTTCAGCCACGTGTGCTATTTTTTTTCTTTATTGGAAACGTATCGATTGCATGTAACAGTGGCATTTGACGACTATAATATTATCTACTTTTACTTTCATGCGCAGCGTGCAACCTTGAAAAATTACACGCCGCGCGGAGAGAAAAAGCCTATAAAAATGTTCTCTTTCATAGAGTCGCTTGTATATATAATACACGTATCGATCTGGCGTTCGCTGCGATCGAAACGTTTTATGAATGAAAGCATTGACATTGGGATAATAATTTTTTTTTTCTCTCTTATAACGTCGCGCAGATATACCGGCGTTGAGCAAATATTTTGCACATCGGGGAAAATTTTCAACAAAAATAAAATGCACGACTCTATTTTTATCTCGTCGCATGTATATGTTTAAAAACATTTGCAGGCCGTCTGTGTTTACACACGGAGTAGTGTCGAAAACTTTGAAATCAGCATGTGAATAGGCCCTAAAAATCGCAGCTATATAATATATACTGTTGACAAAAAAGCGGATTCGACCTTGAGAATATTTAGTGTATATATAGATATAGAAGCGCATACAGTATCGTTTCCTGCGATCTTATCGCAGCACACAGAGGATGGAACACTTATATATGCCTCCGGCGCTGCTGCATGTGTATAATAGCGAACAATATAGTGTCACACCCATGGCCCCGATCGCGAAAGTGTCTGTATACTTATATACTACGAGCTTGAGATTTTTGCTCTGCACGAATGGCTCTTTTGCGCTTAGGTTTAATTAGTCGTCGGAGAGTCTAGCCTTGGTGTAAATATTATATATATACACTTGGTAAGTGGGTAAATGTACACATTTGCATATTTACGTGGAACATCGTTTTTTTTGCAAAGCGTCGTAAAACTCACGGCGCTTTGAAATTTCCTAAAAAATCGCGATAGTTTCAAACGCAAAATATTTTTCCAAGGGTTTTGCCCATCATATCGGCTTCCGAGAATGTCTCTGCTTTTTTCCCAAATATATGTCCGCGATACAAGTCGATTCTCGGAGTTGTTTGTTTGGCAAAAAGAAAAGAAGATTCCGATAAGAGAGAGAGTGTCTACACGAACAGATAAACAAAGTCTGATTCATCCGAAATTTTCACGCTTCTACGAGTATTGACACGCCGCCGCAGGTATAATTCATTTTTTATAATCATCTCTCTCCGAGAGAGTTGACCAAACGAATTATAATCTTGTTTGTCTCTCTCCCCAGTGCAAAGGCAGGTATAATAGTGTTGTTGTGCAGCCCCGCATAATCCGGTCCCAACGCGCGCACGCGCAGGTAAATTGTTTGCGGGCGCCTCTCGTAAGGGGGCGGAGCTGTTAGGATACTTGTGCCGGTCTCGACTTGAAATTGGGGAAATCAAGTAGTCGAGTTTCTTTTGTGATGTTGTGTTTGGCTTGACCCGCCGGGCTCTTGTAAATCTTTTGAAAGGTTTTAGTGACGATAAGGTTGTAATCTATAGCTCCTGCTGTGGACTATTGTGTGTATGATATGGTATTTTTGAATATGTAGGAGAGAAAACGGTTTTTCTCTCATCCTTGGGTTTTTATCGTTTTACAGGACGTTTTCTGAGAGACACGTCGATTTTATTATTTAAACGGTAAACGCTTTGTGTGTATTATAGAGTTGGACTTGTTTTTTTGTATAAACTTAGTTTAACTGTACACATACCGTGTGTGCAACAGTTATATATTTTTCCCACGACTTAAAATATTCACGATTATATAATTGTAATACACGTTTTATGCACACTTTGCGCTCTCGTTTTACATAAGACTACGTTATTCGTTGCAATATACGTCTAAAAGTTTTATAGATACAGACTAAAAATAACGCAGTGAATTTTTAAAAATTTACAAAACTATAAACCGTTTCTATACACAATAATTGTGCAATAAACACGTACGACTGACAGAAACGCGCGCGTTTTTGCACGTTTATACAAAAATACACCGCGACAGCCAGAGAAAAACATATAAAAAGATACGCATGGATATATAGCAATACAAACATATTACGTGGACCGCATCTGAAATCGCGTGCGCTTGCGCGTAGGCGGGACTTTTTTTTTGTTTCATATTATATTTCTATTTCATCTCTCGCTCTCTCACTCGGAATTAAGTAAACATAATTAATTTCCGTCCGCGAGTCGAGTTGGAAGGTTGAATCGATTAAGCGCGCTCTGATGGAGAGAGCCGTTATAATATAGGGAAGGTCGAGCCTTTCGTTCCTTCTTTTTCATCCTCCTCTCTAAACAATGCGATGGACAATGCGATTTCTTCCTGTCTGAGATTCTCACGCTTTTTTTTGCAGACGAGCGCCTCCTCTCAAGGTCGACGTTTATTTTTGATATATAGTACGCGCGCGCGTGCAGCAAAACGTCTCAAGGTCTCGGTGAAGGAGTTACGTCGGTGTTGTATTGTGCTCGAGTTCTCTGTTTTGTAATAATGTGGTAAATAAATAATTACCGGATCGCTTGACAAAGAATAAGTGGGCAGTGTTCTTTTTGTTGAAGATGGCGCCACTTACCGGCAGAGAGGTATGCGTGGAATCTACTTTACCGACTGTAGGATCGTCAGTGACTTACCTACTGATGGTCGTAATTAGTTATCAAAGTGACCGTTAGGGGGCTTTGAGGTATCTTATAATAATACCAACGCCGTCTTGTGACGACGTATTCAATCAGCGAAAAGAAGATAAAACGTAAATTGTATTTATTCTACACCATGGCCGAGGTCGAGACTGAAAAATGCGAATTGAATCAGGAAGTTAAAAAGGATGAGGAAAAAGGCCAGAAAGAGAAGCTACTGAACACTCGAAGATGGTGCAGCGTTCCTATGTGTAAGTCGCGGAGTTATCGGTCGCTTCACAAGTTTCCGAGAGACCCGGATCTAAGGAAGAAATGGGTGATTGCCTGTCGAATAGGAAAGAAAGTCACGAAAAACATGCTCGTTTGCAGAGATCACTTTCTTCCCTCGGATTTCATTCCAAGTAAGCGTTTGTATATCAACTATTATGTCATTCCTCTGTGCTGCTTTCAGATGTATAGGTTAGGTTGTCGGTCGATGTTGATATATACGCCGCAGCGGGAAAACAGCGGACTTGCAGTTATTTGAATTTTAGATATACGTTTCTTATACGTTGTTCAACATTTTTGCTGTTTTAGGATGGGATGGAAGGCTTAGAAGGTTGAAAATAATTGCAATACCGTCTCAAAATTTACCTACCAGGCCACTCGACAAAAAGTTAACTCCTGCTCAGCTGAAGCGAAAGGAGGACAGAGCAGCTCGTGCTGCTAAAAGATTAGAACGAGTAGTTCCAAGGTATGTTTCCAATATTTATATAAGTACTGCGTTTAGTTTGATTTTGCAGTAAATTTGAAAATGAATGGATAATGTATTTCAGAATACTCAAAGGATCGTCTACGAATAAGTCACTTAAAGAGAATAATAGTTCTAAAAAGACTGAAGTTGTGAATAAGGTGGGCAAACCCAAAAATTCCAGTAACCATTCTCAGCCAAATGTAAATATGTCTGTTGAAGAAGTATACGAAGTGCATGAGGACAGGAGAGAAATTGATGAGACAGATTTCGAAGAATTCATCCCCCATCCTGTGTGTACATGTGATAGTTTGGAAAAAATCGTTCAAGCAAACAAAGATTGTTATGAAGTAAGGGCAGCTAAGGTATTACTAGAATTTAATGAAATAGTTGATAAGATGATGAAAAGTGGCGAAATAATCTTTCCCATCAAAGATATCGTGTTGAAGCGAGTGGAAGAATTTTATCAATGTGCAAGAAGATCTCACAAAGTATCTTTTTGTTTACTCCTTAAACAAAACAACCAATTGCACGCTTTCACTGGCATCGACCATAAATTATTGGACATCTTGCAATCGGTTGCTGTGCGTGAAGATCTGCCTTCTTCTATAACTGAGCTCTCCATTACAGATAAAATTGTATTGACGCTCATTAAACTTAGATGGAATCTCTCATTTGGCTCGCTAGCTAATCTATTTCACATCGAGGAAAAGGAAAGTACGATCATATTTCACACTATGCTACAGATATTGAAATCTATATTGAAAAGTGCGATTTATTGGCCGACGCAAGAGGAGATCATGAGCTCTATGCCGGAAAATTTAGAAAATTTCAAGAAAACGATTGTAGTTTTTGATCGTAATGAAATCAATGTGGAAAGGCTGACTTGTCCAAAGTGTGATCTTCCGAAGAATTCAGAGTATAATGGTAGTGAAAAGTTAAAAATTTTATTAGGCTTTTCACAATGCGGCTTGATTACTTATGTCAGCAAAGCACAACACGGTGTGGCTGCCGCTAATGAGACGATAGCTGATCCATGCTATATATCGAAAATATTAGTTCCAAGTAACGACGCAATCATGACTGATGGTTGTTTCATCGAACAGGATTGTAACAGATTGTTTATAGAGTTGATTAAAAGTAGAACAGAGAAACCATTTGAAGTGGAATGCTTGAAAACCGAAAAGTCAAAGGAAGCGTCTTCAATGTATATTGAAAGCGCGTACAGGCGATTTCAAAAGTTTCGATTTTTACAAACGACTGTTTCAAGTCACCAAGCCTCGCTAATCGATGACATAAGTGTGGTAATATGTGGCATTGTAAATTTGGGTAACTCAGTAATCGTGAAAAGTTTCAACAACACTTGAAGCTTAAAGATGAGATTAGATTATTTTTATAATAAACGACATTTTGTAAGTTACGTGTATTTATTGCGATCGCCATTTTTCATATAATGTATAGGGCTTAAAGAAGGTTTATTGAAGAAAGACAACAGTCAATGACAATCTATGTATTTTTTTTTTATTATTTACAACGTACCAATTCATTTCAGCTAATGGCTTATTAAATATCACACTGTTTATAAAACGTCTTTCAATTTATTCTGTTCAGGATGATTTACTTTTTGTTTTATAAAACTTGACACAAATTATTGTTAATAATTAAAAATAAACTGGGTATTGTGTGGCGCAACAATGATTTAAGATTCTTTTATTTTTTTAAGTATCATATCGATTTTATATCCGCCCAATGCAGTTTATTATATATATTTTATTTTAAATTTCTATATAAAACAATGGAAATTGTAATACATTTTTTTTTTTATTTTTGCATTCATTTATCGATAGTTTTTTTTTTAATATTCGTAATCGATGCAGACGCTAGTTTTCTTTATAAATCTTGCGGACGATATATTTACTCGCTATGACGTGGTAAATGTTGGTCTGACATACATAAAAAAACACAGGCATGTCACGATTATTCGTAAACACTTACATACAATTCGCGCAACACATCTCATTGTATACAATAATAGTTTTTTTTTGTTTGTTTAATTATATATATATATATCAATTAAATTATGTATATAATTACACTAGACGTATTTCACTATCTCTAAAATTCTTTCCATCTCCATCTCGTCGCAGCGCATCACGTTCAACGTGTCGCACAAATAAATAAATTGTAATAATCAAAAATATAACATCATTATATGTATATCATCATGTATAATATAATAGATGCACAAAAGACAAAAAGAAAAACGTTTCGTTCGCGAGCGAACAAAAACGAACAAAAATCAAATCTCAAAACCATCTGCGCGGCCATGTCATTGAACAAGGAACTTAATACTGAAATAATACTCGTCGCAGTTCATTACATTGTGTGTAAATGATCTCAAACTCACTTCGAGATACATTATATAATATTATCTTCATTCAGAGAATAAGGAAAATGAGAGTAAAATTGACGCTATAAACTATATATCTCGCCAGCGAGAAAAAAAGGGACTAAGTTTTATGCGGTACAGCGAAAAATCATTATTTAAACAACGACGGTAAAAGTATATAGCGCAGAAGTTTGGACAGTAAAAAGAGACAGCCGAGTTGATGGACGGATAGCTGTCGATAAAACAAAGAGCGATGATTACAGCTACAAAACAAACAAATCTTTTTGTAACCCTGTCTTGCCTTTTCTTATACGTTTGTTTGCTATTACAGAATCGTGTCTGTTTCTTCAAAATGCTCGAAAACAGAAACGAAAATTCGATCGTTGTGGAGGACAAGTTTTTTTTTTTTCTTCAAACACAATGCGTAAATTTTTATGTATATAAGAAAACGGCTCAAAGAAAGACACTTGGACATACTTCGAAGGCAAATGACACGTAAACGTTCAACACACTATATATTATATCACTCAATATATTCATAAATATATTTTACGTATATATGCGTGTATCTATATATACGTATTAATATATCTATTTATAAAATTAACATCGCGTAACATAGAATATAATCGTATCTTTGTTTGGCACATCTCGTCGACTAGGATCTTGATGATAACGGTTCTCACGTGTTCACATCCGCAGCCTTTTATACCCATATATTCCCGCGAAATATCAGGACGAAAAGAATCTCGAACGAACGCGCGATAATTTATTTCTCAATGTATACGCACTTCTATACAATGTTGAGCCCTAAGATTCTAAATTATTTTTAATTGTAACGTACAAATATTCTCATATACGCTTAACAATTACAACGTTAACGACTAGAACGTGTATGTATATATATATATATATATATTTATAGTTTTATACTTTCCATATTACAATCAGCGCTTTTTATTCCAATCTATCTATGCCTCTAGAAAAATCACAAGAGGAACGTATAACGATCATATTTTTTTTTATTTAAATCTATTTTGCGCGGCCCAAATGTCATTGCAGGTACACCGAGAAAATTTTATAATTGAGACTTTGAATATTATAATGTATAATTGAATTTTTTTGTTTTGTTTTCAAGTGGTACATATTCCTTTGTATAATTGCAACAACATTTGAATCGCTTTTCGCGACACACCGCACGTATTGTTATACCTCCGAAATCTCGCTCTCAGTGGCTCTTTATAATTCTATCTCAAAGGACGATTTTATATTCCGAATGGAAATTTATCGACGTGTCCGCGGTCCCGGACTTGACATTACTGCTGTTCCGTCGTTTAGTAATTATATACGGACAAGGCACTGCGCAATAAAGTGGTTTTTATAGTCGCCTTAATATACATTTAAGACTTTTTTCAATTTGCAACATAAATAATTATTCTTTTATAATCGTATTTATAAATTTCAAATAGAACCGCCTAATAAAGCTCGAAGCTTGTACGAATTAGTGGCATTATATAAAAAGTACCAAAAATGATTGTAAGGACTCACACACACGAAATTTTAGATTTATCAAATTTTAAAAGACTTTTTGCTTTGAGTTGTCTAAAGTTAATTGATCGTTCATCGTTTCGAATCGGTTATTGTTTTCGAAAGATAATTATAATGTGAGCGACAAACAAGAGAGTAAACGATAAAAAAAAAAACAAATAAATATATTCCTCTTCCGTACTGCATACCGGATATTCGAGGAGTAATAAAACAAAGAGAGATCGCGAATGTAGATTCGTCGTTTTAAACTATCATATCCATCATATATATATTATATATAATAGGTGTTGGATGATATTAATAACTATAGTTAGAATATCGTCGCATGATTAACAACAATGTCTCCAAAAAATGTCTGCCTTTGTCGGGCATATAATATAATCACGTTACGTATACCCGTGACAACCCTATTCCTCTGCTTCATCTCATTATATATCTTAATTAAAATAGAAAAATGGTCCGAAAGCTTATGGCTAGAGAGGACTTGTATGTGTCTGTGTGTCTGTGTATTTCTCTCAAACTCGAGGCAAAAATTTTCATCAGATCCTTAACATACTCAAAGTTTCTGTCGACCAAGTTCCTTGGCCTCGGCCTTCGAATGTTATAACGGTAAGCATTTGGCCCTTTTCTGTACGGCAACCTCCTTGCAGTCGACTTTGGTAACGGCGAAGCTCTCCTGCTTGACCGTTTCCTCGACCGATATCCTGCCCAGGCGCTTTTTCATCCTAAACGGCGTCGCCTTTGGCGAAGCCACTTCACCGATCTGTTGTTCCTTCTTCTTGGGACTAATCTGCTGTTGCGTTTCCGTCTCTGATGAACAGTGGTTTGGTTTCAGTTCAGTCTTCTCGTGGACCTCGTTGTCCTCCGTCGAGTCAACCTTTTCGATTTTCTCGCTAACTTTCAAGGCGTTGTTGCTCTTCTTTGTCGTCGTTTCTTGCGTCTTCTTCGTACCTTCGTCTTTCGAAATCTTGATCTCGTTCTCGATCTTCTGCACTTCCTTCTCCACCGAGATACCGGGTATCGTTTTGTCGTTCGCCTCGTCCGAGGGGGTATTGAACACATCCGAACTGTAACTCTTGGAGTCACAGGTGATGAGAGCGATTTCCGACGCCTCTAGAATATCCTCGGAACGAGGGCTGCGGGCTGACGCAAGGGACAGTGCTCTGGGTTCAGTCTTTTCGGCCTTCGATCTTTCGTCGTCGGCGTAATCGAGTGAGAGACATCGTTTCTCGAAGAGAGCGGGTCCCTTTTCGGGTGATTTGCTGCGGGTTTCCAGCTCTGAATTTTTGTCGGTTGCTTTGGCTTCGAGAGTGTTTACGCGCGAGGGTCGACGTACACTGTTCTCCCGTTCGATCGACAGACAGAACTCCTTGTCGGTGAGGAGGATCCGTTTGGGGAAGGGCTTGAGCTCGGTGAGCTCCGTCTCGTAGGTTTTGTCGATCGTTGGGGTTTTCAGCAGGCTCTTCACCTTCTGCAGCTCTGACAGCAGGTCCAGTGTCTCCTGCGACGGTTCGTGGACCATCTTTCGTCGTTGGTTCGAGTCTGCTGTTGTGTCTTGGTCGGTTGGATCGTTGGGGAAGTTGGAGTGATCGACGCCCTGTTGCTTCCGCAGTACCGATCTGGTTCTGGACCTGCGATGGTGGGCGTCCAGTTTGTCCTTGCTCTTCCTGTCGTTCTCCACGGACTTGGACCTGACCTTCGGTGAGCCTTCGGACTTCATCTTCTCCAGCGCGGCGTCTTTGGAGGAGAATCCGAGGTCGAACGACGGCGAGATGGTCTTCTCCCTGACGATAAGCCTCTTGAGCGCGTTAGAGGTGTGCAGGTTACCCTGCGTCCTGCGCTTGAAATCGGCGTAAGTCTCGGTGAAGATCTCTTGACTCTCGAACCTGTCGTGCAGCTGTTTGACACTAGAGGTCGTCGACACAACGGAGTTACAAGAGCCTTTTCCGTTATTGAGATCCTTACCGCCGATCTCGGCAAACACAGGAGTGGCGACTCGTTCCTTCGTCAGGTTGTCCGAAGAGGCTCCGCGTCTCTCGAATTCATCGTGCCTGCTTTTTCGCTTGTCCAAAATGTCCTCGGATATCTGCCTGCCGTTCTTCACCATGTCCAGATCCTTGTAGACTGCTGTGACCTTCTCAGGCGTGATGGAGCTGTGGGCCCTCTTGGTCGGTGAGTTGGGCACGCTCTCGTTCTCTTTACCGTTCTTGTTGGCGTCGGCGATCTCGTGGTTCTTCCTGGGCAGTCTTCGTCTGGGTGAGTTACCCCAGCTCATCACCTCCATAGGCGAGTTGAGACACGAGTTCGACGAAATGATCTCCTCGCTCGTTGTGACGCGGCACTTGACCAGCTCGGCCACGCTGATACTGGGCGTTTCGATGTCGGAGTTGGTCATGGCGCAGAGCTCGTTGATACGTGGCATACTGCTGGGTCCCGAGTCCAAGACGTCGTCCAGCGAGGCTCCCCGCAGAGGATCCCGGTGCGGAGCCTTCATCGCCAGAGAACTGTCCTCTAGATCCTCCGTCTCGAAGGAGTACATCTTCAGGAGAAAGTTCTTGCCGGACCTGCGTCTCTCACCGGTGGAGAAGCCTCTGATCTCGTCCCTGCGCTCCTTGGGCGTCTTCTTCTCGGGCTCCTCGGCTATGGTCATCCGACTGCTGGTGTCCGCGGTTTTGCGCTTGTCACTTTTGGGCGTGTCGAAGGTGAACTTGTCGAGCGTCCGGGACGAACCGATCTTCTCGAGGAAAGGCTTATCCACCGCACGGCTCGGACCGATCTTCTCGAGGTAAGGCTTGCCCATGATCATGGGCGCAAGCTTGGCCAGCAGCGGACGGTCCTCCGTCATGGAGATACCGATCTTCTTGAGGAATGGGCGCTTCCTCTCCTTCTCCTGAGGCTTGGAGTTTTCGGCTCGCTCGTTCAACCTCTCGCTGCTGTAGTTGGACGAGTTGTCGCTGCTCTTAGACCTGGCGCGCTTGTTTCTGGGGTGGGGCGTCAGTGGCGTCCGTGGCGTCCGCGGCGTCATGAGAGGACTAGCATCTGGATTGGGGCAGGTCTCGTCGAGCATTGCAATGGCGTCACTGAGATCCATGTAGGCCTTGCGAGGCACGCTGGCTCGCGGGTTCTCGCTCTCGATGCTGCTTGTGCGCGTGGAGATGGCGTCGACGCCGCGGCTGGACGTCGTCTCCCTGTGGTTACTGTTGCTGTCCTGTAAGTCGTAGGACTGATTGTAGGCGGGGCACGAGTTCTGGTCAACGGCGTTGGCAGCTGGCGGACTGTCCTTGGACGCCGAGGAGGTGTCGTCCGTGGCGTACCAGGGCTTGACGCGCAGCTCCTCGGGCCGTAGGGCTGGGCTCTGGGGGCCGAGGGTCGCGCTCCTGATGAAGGTGCTCCTCTGATGGTGGATGACCGACTGGTGGCTGATCGTCGCGGCGGAGGTAGAGGGCACCACGTCTGCCTGCGTTGTCGTGGACGCAAACGACGAGAGGTGCTGCTCCAGTATCTGCCGTCGATAAGTCGAGCAGGTGGCGAAGTACGGTGGTGCCGGTCTCGCTGTCTCGATGACGACGCGTCCCTGGGCACAGGGCACCACCGGCTCGCCGTCGGCCGGTGCTTCCTCCGGCGTCAGGGGCAGCGCCGCGCCCCGGCCGAACTCGATGAACCACAGCTCGTCCCGCAACTCGCTTTCTCACTTCTTCTCGTTCATATCTTTGTTCAGATAGTGCAGCACGTAGTGCAGAACCAGGTCGTAGCAGTACTTGTACTCCGTCTGCAATCAAACGTTTATTTTTCGTTATTCAAGTGGGCGCGCAGTATTTTGCATTTTAGAGTCTACAGTCATAAACACACTGCGATACAGCTCTCGGTTCAAATTGATAAACAAGCACTGAGCGTCCTTGTGAATGATGCATAAAGCAATTAAATGTAAATTTCGCCTTAACGCTCGCTCACTAGCGGAGGAGCATAATGTATTCCGCATTTCATCAAACGCGTTTAGCTGAATAAACATCCCGCGTCAGTGATGCGTTGGCGAATACACACGCAAATGAAACAAGTCGAATATTTTAAAGTATATAACTCTACTAACCATGTTCTCGACGAGTTGGGGTCGATGTCGTCGCACAGTCTTGACGGCCTGGAAGATGTCGACTTCACCATGCTGGATGACCTGTTCGATACAGGCATTTGCTGCGCAATAGACACCGCAGCGACTGCGTCCATCCGGTGAGACAACGGCTACGGGCCCGTAGTCCGTACGCTGACGCCAACGTTCCACCATGTTCATCAGCTCAACGAGGCTGTTGGTCGACGTCGGCACCGCCTGACCCATCGGCCAACACGTAAGCTGGAACAACTGAACCGTTTTCGGAGGAGCTTTCACACCGGCCATCAACTCGGTCAGCGAGACGATCTTCTTGTTTATTCGGAACACCTGTTGATCAGATTGTTATATGTATTTCTCCATTGAAATATCGATTCTACTACAAAGCATTATATTATCACTGTATCGCGAGAAGCCAGAGAGGATCTACTCACCCAAGTTTTGATGTTGGAGTAGTGATTGTGGCTGATGTGGTCTATCGTGAAGACCGGTCCGTACTTCTTGGAATGTCGACCCTCCGGCCAGAAGCTCGGGTAGTTGGTGGAGCCAGTCGGTGGCACGCACAGTACCACCACAGCAGCGCACTCGTAGTCGTAAACCAGCGACCAGAACTCACCGAGGCTTCGTTGTACCGGCCATTCCGTCACGATGTACTCGCGGGGCTTCGTGTAACCCTGTGGAGCATCGTAAGACGTTGAGGTCAAATTAAAAGAATTTTATTATTCTTTTTTATGAATTACAGAATTTCTTGATGACGAGCATAATTAAGAGCAGTGAAAAAGTTGGGATTTTCTTTTAAAACGATATTATAACGGAAGCGTGAATAAAAAAGTTCTTGGGCGCTGCATATAAAGAAGAAGCACAATGCCGACTGAATTGTCTCTTCACTATTATACGGAGATATAAGTAGAGTAAGTGCGTCAAATATGGGACAGTCGCGTATACATCCGTCAAGTGGTCTACACTTATTCGTGTCACGTACGACTTATTCAACTAGTATTATTTCCTCTTTTAACTCGTGTACGTATGAAATTATCGGCCTTGTATTATATTTTCTTTTAAAAAAGTGCGTTATATTTGCAATAACTTACATCAACGAACACTGCATTTATGTAGTCCGTGAAGGTATTTCCTTGAAAACTCGTCAAATAAGGTCGGAAGTTGTCAGCTGAAAATAACGTACAAAGATTAATTTATTAAAAACAACTTTACAAGCTCGGTGTATTTCATAACAATAAAAAAACTACTGCCAACTCATCGCGACTATGTTTACATACAAACAAATGAGAAATGGCAATCTTTCGTTATAAATATCTATCATATAATTTTACTGACATTGTATTGAAAAATTCTGTCAATCAAAACTGTTTGAGGATTTGTGGACAAAAGAAAAAACTTTTCAGTACAATTTTTGATACAAATTGCTATAAACAGAAAGAATAAATAATTCAAGAAGTTTACTAGCTTTCTCTCAAAATTTCGAGTGGATTGAAAGCTTTATACTCGAGTAATAAAACAATGGGAAATAAAAACAAAAACAATTTGTTCAGTTATCGACTTTTTTCTCTAAAAATAAAGAGTTGCTAAATAACTTGAAAAACGTAACGGAATTTATTGCCGAACGGATTGTATTAATATCGGTAAAAAAAGCAAAAAAGTGCTTTCGATAATACAAAAATAGCTCTAAACCTAATGAACACTCTACATCTCAAAACACATTTCCAACACGTTTTCACGAAAGCTTCAATAATCAGACCCTCGACACAATGAACATCGATAAAACTCAGCTCAAATTGCACAACGCGTTAGCAACAAAAACTTTTCTTCTCCCCCTCGCACCAGAGTCCAAAAAAAACTTCCGAAAACGTTAACCATACGGAGTAGAAAAAGTAGGTCGAGCGCAAGTTTGTGCGCTATATAGACGATCAGGGAAAAAGTATAGGTATATATATTCACGAGATAATCGAGGGTAGTCGAAAGGAAACTCACGTGGTACGACAAGGACGTCCCTGTTCTTCTCGCGATTGTCGGCCCTGTGTCCGCCGGCGCAGTCGCCTATCGTAAAACGCGGCGTCTGCTTGCAGATCTGCTGATACTCGCGCTGGTACTCGTTCATCTTCGTTATCGCGTTCTTTTGGCTCTTCTGCTTCAGTCGGGATGACAGCTCTGACACCGGGAACCACGAGGCTCCGCATATCACGAATTCTTCCAGCGTGTCATACACGAATTTGTACTGTTCCTGATGATTACAATCAGTTGAAAATTTACTTCTGACGTATATTTAAATTTTTTTTATACAAATAAAAAGTTTGTGTCTGACATACCAGATTCTCTATGAGACCTTTCCGACTTTGTCGAAGTTTCTTCAGATATCCAAACACGTCGAACGCGTCCTCCTCTTCCGCAAGCTCCATATTCGCATCGATCGCCAAGTAAACACCTGATCGACCGCCGCCGTCGCTATTTTTTTTTTTATTCGCAAAGCAAATCAGGATTGTAATAAATCGATTAAAAAATTAACGTACTTTAATGATATAAAATAAATATACTCACTTGCAATGCACGACCATAGGTCCGGCGTCGCTCTTTAAGGTCGACCCGACGACGGCCCTGACGCGCCTTCGGAATTCCAGCACGGCGTTGCCGAAAGGGCACGTGTGCGAGTGCCACTCTGTGTAATGAAACTGAAGTATCGTCCTCTCTTCCGTGACTTCCTGCAAAGCGAACAATGTTCGACGTCTATGTATAGGTATATGCATGTGTATAGCGGTATAGTGCTGCAGTGTAATTCCGACTAATTGGCTGTGTCGCGTATACGCAGATTAATGGCTGCAGAGGAAAAACGGAGCGTAAAGTTGACGTTAATTTTGTTAATATCGCGGTTTGAAGTCTCGTCGTTACTCATATTTCTTTCTCTTGTATATGACGAGGCTGAATTTAGATAAGTGGATTGAAGATTATACATTAATTCAGCGGTAGATTGTTGAGAAAGCTGCTGTGATTCGCGAGAAATATATGTGACGAAATATTTTTAATTTCGCTAGTTTAAAGGGGTCAAAGAATGGCAAATTTTCAAAATGCGAGCACATCTTTCTAGCATAATTTTTTTTGTTCATTGTTATATTATACAATGTACAGAAAACCAGTGGAACACGAGGAAAGTAATTTATGATACTGTTTTTTCGGCCATTCAAATTATACGAAAAGTAGCCGTTGTTCAAGCGTATGTAAATCCATACTTGTAGGATCAAAGTACGCGGGAAAAGAGCTTCAATTTGAAAAAAAGATCGTCAAAAATGGTGGCTTAGGTAAAAAGTTGTCTATACGATTGAAAATAGCGAAAAATCATGAAAAAAAGAAAAAATCCCAAATTTTTCATGATTTTCCGCTATTTTCAATCGTATAGACAACTTTTTACCTAAGCGACCATTTTTAACGATCTTTTTTTTAAATTGAACCTTTTTCCGTACTTTGATTCTACTATTATGGATTTTCCGTTTGCGCCCTCAGGAATGAGTACATGCCCTTGAACAATGGCTTCATTTCGTATAATTTGAATGGCCGAAAAAACCGTGTCACAAAGTAGTTTTCTTGTCGAAAATAAAAAGCTTTCTTCATACACCAGATAAAACTTAAATTGCGTTATTCTCTTGGACTGTATAAAGTTATATACAACTTCACAACTCGCAAGGAATTTTCCACTACATCGACAGCTGGAACCTTAGTATACTTCCAACTGTCGCCCATCAGGTATATACAGTCCTTTGTGAAAAGACTCGTCGGATTTTCCCAGCAGTGTGCAGAAATCATAAAAAGAGATCAGACTTACGTCCTTCTCGTCCTTTTTGTACAGCTTTATCGTCCGTATGTGAAAATTCGCAAGCTCCTCCTCTTTGAGCACCGAGACGCCGATGCCGCCGTAATCCTCGTCCTTGTCTTTACTGGCTGGCCAGTACTGCATGCACATCACCTGGAAAATTGAATTTTTTTTTTTTTTAAATCAGTACATACACAATACGCAAATTACACGGCAGAAATGACCGAAAGCTCTTTTCCCTAACGCATATGGAGATACTTTGTGAATAACACGCAGGTTTACGTATATACGACACCCTGGTGAATAATTAATTTTCGCGCAACGGCCACCTGTGAGCTGCACGCGCCCCTCGTAAAAGCTTCGGAGAGGGAAACTGGCCAAGCGGAAAGTCGAGGGTAATTTTTATGTAATAATAATAATAACAAAAAATATTTTCGTTATTTATTATTCCACGATCGCTTTATACATAAAACGTTATATATTTAAAAAACATATATATAAAGCACACTCGATATACAAAACTTTACCAATAGGAATCCAAGTCGATAAGTACTCAAAGGAAATATTTCGAATAAAAAGCATATAAAGAGAAAATAGCCTGGAAGCTTCCTACCGACCATGAATACAGCTTCCTTGGAGAGCAAAACGTGTACACACAGAACCAGCAAGAGGTCGAAGTCAGGCGCGTGCACGTGTGCAGCTTTCGGCGCGTGCGGTTGAGGGTCTGCGGATAAACTTGGGAGGCAGCAGCAGCAGATCAGCTTCGCGCGCAATTTCCCCGGCAATTTTGACTGCGTGGAAGTAACAGCAGTTACGGGCTGCAGCAGCAATAAAACACTGCGCTTGTGTCCTGATTAGCCGCTAGTTTGAATTTCGTTGCGAATTGATGAAGAAAGTTGCACCCAAGACTTTGCGGAATGTTGTGTGTATATAGTTGCTCGCTTTTGGTTTTCGCGGGAATTTCAAATGTATATATATAGGAAAGCTATAAAAGCTTTTGATGTGTAGGTCGACCTACCGGTTCTTTAAGACACAATCTACTTATCGCCGCGAGAGAGTTGAAAAGATAGTTTACGAGAGGGATGAAACTTGAAAAATCCGACTTTGGCCTTTTCCAATATATACAGACACTTTTAAAGCCATGCTAATCGCCGGCTCTCTTTTGGTGACCTACTTGATTATTACATTTATATACTCTCTCCCCGGCAATCTCCTTCCGAGTAAATGAATTAAAAACTTTCAAGTCCATTTTCTCGAGATCGACTGCTCTCTCGAGGGGATGAGCGTTTATGAGGTGACTTTTAAAATTTTTCACACTCAGAATTCAAACTAATTTTTAGCCAAAAATCGCTTTAGCATTTATATGCACACAATAACACAGAAATTGTCAGTTCCGCTGCGACGTCCGTTCGCATTAGAAACGAGGAATGCGTTCTTTCCTCTTCCGTGAATCGAGAAAACGTCAGACTCGCCCGTCACTTTCATCCGATGTATCGTCTTCTCCTTTCCGCCATCACACACATGTCTTGCTAGACGTTTGATTGGAATGCGATTGGGTGGAAAAAATTAAATTTATCCGTTGAACTTCTCTATACGAGATTCTTCGAGAGTTTTCTTGTGAGTCGGGCAATTTCATCCCCGGGAAAGTACATTTGGCCGAAGTTCCGGGATTTCTTTTTCTCGGCGAGTGTCTTTCTTTTCGAAAGTTTTTTAATAGTTAAACAACGTCGGTATAATGAACTTTTCTTTTCGGAGTATATTTGCGAAGGGGACGTATTATTGAATTAGCAATTTTTCTGGAATATATAGTATAGATCCGCGATGCGTTTCGTGTACAAAAGGTATGTGTGTGGTGAGAACGGTGAGTGCGCTTTTAGCGCTTTTGATTTGATTTTCGTGTCGAATCATGTTAAATTTCGTCACACGGTTTCACGCCTCTTGACTATTATATTTTATAGTCGGTGAAAAAGCGAATGAAATATTCTATATAATCGTCGAAAATTTCAGTTTCACATATAGTATTATTGAGTTCGTTTTGCTGCGTGTAAATGTAATGCTATTATTGAATATAACAGAAAAAAAATGAAAATAGAAATGCATGTCTGACTGAACCTTGTCATGTTCTACTTTGAAGCTAGAACCGATGCAATGAATCGTGGTTAACGAAAATATAAAAGTTATACCAACTAAAAATATTCGGAGTGTATAAAGCCAAAAAAGTGTAACACGTAAACATATATATCAAAACTTTCTCTACAAAATTGAGTAATCCTCGTCTAAAGCCTCCGGTGAAATGACGTTTTTAGGATATATAATAATAAAGACGACAGAGAAGAAGAGGAAAGTTTGGTGAAAGAAAGTATATACGAGTCCATAAAACCATGGAGAAAAGGTGCGGGAGAGTATATATACGAGACGCGGCGTAGTAGCCTAAGTAACTAGTTCGGAACAAGTTTTCCGTAACTCACTTAGTGACAGTGTCAGTCGCGCAGGGAAGACACGTGTTTGGCGAACAGAGCCTTCGCTCTCAATCAAAACGAAATTACGCGGGGAGAGAGAGAGCGTCAACTTTCATATAGACTCGCTTTTGTCTCTTTCTTCGAGCGTCGTTTATGCGAGATGAGAGTAAACTTTTTTTTTATATTAGAAAAATCGAAGCTGAGTTTGATCACCGAGAAAAAAATATAGTAACTATTACCAAAATTCTACTATAAACTCTAGTGGTATAGGGACACGACTATTATATTTTATAGTAATGGTAAATGACAAATTTATAGTAATGATAGTAATTCTTTACTATATCGGAATACTATACTATAATATAACAGTAAATATCACTATAATTTTATAGTAAAACCTACTATAATTATAGTGCCAACAAACTCACGAAAAAGACCAAACTTTTACTAAATACCCAAAGTAACCGTTACAAAATTATAGTAATATTTACTATAAATTTAGTAATCATTACCAATTTTAATTTACTATGGTCTATAATATCGGTTACTCACTTGATTTTTCTGAATGTATATTGGAAATTGTAAAACTATAAAAGTCATTAAGATGGATCTAAGCTTGCACATAGAGATATTCGCAACTTCACAAATGTGACAGCCAAGGGAGAATATGAACGAGCTTTGGCTTGTATAGAAAAAAAGAGCTGCGTGATGGGTGAGTGGATGAAAGGCACAATTTATTTTGAAAGCACCCTGAAGATGTGTATTTGTTTCGTATTCAAACATTATACCACGATGGAGATGAAATCGAAACATCAGGATATGCTGAATGCAGCATGTACTCATCTATACAATGCTGCAATGATGATAACCAGTACTACCAAAAGTCTGATTGACATATTCTTTCGGTAGAATGATTCACTAATCTCAAACCTAAGGCGCTCTGCTCATTAAATTGATGAAAATCCAAATTATCAAAAATTAGTAATAAAATTAGTTTTAAGTTTAGCGTAGACACCCGCTCGTATTTCATAACTATTACAAAAACTAAAAGTCCGATTCGTATTTTCTTTCGGTAGAATTATTCACTAAACCCAACACTATGGCGCTCTGGTCTTGGTATTTCATTGCAAGCTTTATTCAAAAAGTTATAGGGAACAGAAAAACAGTGTTTTCAGCTCCGACATCCCCTTAAACGGAAAATTTAATCGACGACATTTCGCAGTGGAGTTTGCATCTGAGATAAAGAATTCGACTTTATACACCTTTTTAATTGTATATACTGATCTAGTTTTACTCTTGTGAAAAGCTTTTAGTTTGGTTGGGACAGTTTTCCCAACGCTGTGAGGAAGAAAATAAATTTAAGATATATTTGGAGATTCCCGGGTAGAAATTATGTATACATTTGTAACATAATAGTTGTATCAATTTTAGTTTTGCATCTAATAGGTATTATTACTATTATGCAGGGGTGGACTGGGAATGTAAATCAATTGGTGCAGTCACCGATGGGCCGGTCCGCTGGAGGGCCGCTCCGAACCAAAATGAAAATACTAAACCGAAAAATCATAAACCCATTAACCCCACGCATAGCAAGCGGCCGTAGGAAATCTTAAATGCCAAACCGTAAGCCCCTAAACTTACCTACCCCACGCACAGCAAGTGGTCGTAAAAAATCTTAAATGCCAAACCGTAAGGCCCTAAACCTACATATCCCACGCACAGCAAGTGGCCGTAAGAAATTTTAAATGCCAAACCGTAAGCCCTAATAAACTCAGGACGATCGAGTTGATCGTGGGCCAATCATGAAGCAGGCCGAGAGTAGGGGTCCGCTGTGCGCTGACCCTTTTCGAGGAAACTCTTGACTCGAGCTATTTCGCGCTAATTTCCTCCCGCCCGGACGCGATAACAATAAATGCGATAATTGTGCAGTCTGCTGTTTACGTACTGTATTACGTAAATATAATTTATATAACTGCGCTTATCCAAACTTAACAGCTGCTTACAAATACCTACTGACTCTCTCAATAACACAAGTATCTTGCGAGTGTTCGTTTTAAACTTTGAAATATATTTTAAATCAACTAAGAAGTAGTTTAAGTCAAGACCACATTGATGCTTTCATACTAATGGCAGTAGAAAAAGAAATTCTGTACAGTATTTCAAACAAAGAGATAATTGATTGCGTAGCTTTGTCAAGTAACATATTAAGGAGTTTATTCATGACTTAATGTAACTTGGAAGAAAGTAACAATTTATTATTGAAATAATTATAAGTTTGGTAAATTTTAATAGTCACTTTATACTTTAAAAAGATTGTTCGTGCCTTACATAACCCAATATAAATAAAGATTAAATGAAATTGAATGTTATGCCTATCCTACTTCTTATTTTTTTTACATTGGGCCGGTCTGAATTTAAAATCACCGAGCCGGTTTAGAACTGCCAATCCGCCCCTGCTATTGTGCATTATAGTAGGGATTACCTGGTGATATTTCTCTTAGAATTGCTATTTATGCCACAAAAAATCAAACAATATTACAATATCTATACACATAAAGCCATTTTTTAATGTTTTAACAATAAATACTCAGCATTGTAAAGAATCATTTCTAATTAAAAATTACCCGACTTCAAAACCCTATCGAATCCATGAACATATTGAAGCTACCATATGCAAAGCGCGTGTTGCACATATGTATCGAACCGTATTTTTTTATACGTGTGCGAAGCTCGATTTAGCAAATGAGGAAATCCTTCTATTTTCGCCAGTCAGAGGGATCGATTTGGCGAATTTTCAAAAAGGGAGTACACCTTTCTAGCATGATTTTTATTGTTGATTATGTTATACAAAAAAGACGAAACACAAAAACGGTGGAACACGAAAAAACTGCTTTGTGATACTTTTTCCTCGGTCATTCAAATTCAACGAAAAGTAGCCATTGTTCAAGGGTATGTACTCAATTCCTATAAGGGCGCAAACAGAAAATCCATACTTGTAGGATCAAAGTACGGTTAAAAAGCTTCAATTTGAAAACAAAATCGTTAAAAATGGTCGGTCAGCGTCTGCGAAACCGAGTTTCACGTGCGGAGTGTTAAAGACCGTTGTTGCATTAATTTGTTATGGCGTTTTTAAAAATTGCTCGTAATTTCTTTATAGTAGAATAAACAAAAATATATTCCTCAACCCACGGTTTGAATATGGTCCAAATTCTGAAAATAAATAAATAACCAACTCATAATCGTATGAAATTTGCAATGACCATAGACTACGGTAATTACTTTTACAATGGTAAATTTATACGTTCTCGAAGTTCAAATATAATTATTTGCACTACTTTTAAAAACTTGTGAGGCTCCAATAATATTTCCTATCTCTTATCTGTTGTATGTTCCGGCGATATTCATATCGTAGTATTTTTCTGAGAATCACCCATATCTAAGTAGTATCGTTAATAACGTAGCAAAAAAAAACTAGTGTCAATGACCGGCCCCACGCAAGGCATTTATATAAACAAAATCCCAGCTCGCAGCAGTGCAGCAGCAGCGCCCACGCATAGCGACGTTCACACATATAATACTCACACACCACTATTATACATATAAAGGATATAGGTATAGCTATACACCAGTCCTTAAGGGCGCAGGAGCAACCGGAGGGGGGATGAAAACTCTGAGAGAATAACGGCGCATACCACAGAGACTCCATCGGAAAACCGTATTTAGAGAGAAAAAATGCTTCTTCAGAGAGAGAGAGAGAGAGAGAGAGAGAGCTGGAGACTTACCGCAATGCAGCAACGCATCCACGGCCTCGGGATCGTCCAGAGGACGACACCCTCCGCTCCGCACGGCGACGTACTCTCTAGCTTCTTCTTCTTCTTCTTCTTCTACTATTTTATGCTCTTGCCTTTCACACTGACAGCTAGACGCAGCGACGTGCAGAGGCTACGCGTCGAAAACACACAAACAACAACAGTGCGGCCAAAGGTTATTCACACTTTCTTCTCTATATATATGTCTCGCTCTCGTACATAGCTCTCGCGCGCGCAGATAGTATATGTATGTATACGGATATAGCTATCGAGCTGCAACACTGTCGGTTCGAGGAGGACGCGAGCAGTCTTCACGTCTGCATCCTCGTCGTCGAGAGGACGACGCGCTGCACAGAGCAGTAGAGAAATCGCACCCGCGAAGAAAGCACACACACGTAGTACAGCACACACACGCGGAGACACAGACACACAGGAGCACGACGGCGGCCGATGGACTCGGACTACACTGGGAGCTGCAGCAGAACAGAGAGTCGATATCAATCGACGCGCGTGCGTTGTCCCGCGGAGGGAGATGGATCTGAGATGCTTCGCTGCTAGGTATATACTCTCCTGAACGCACTCGACGACGTCGCGCGAAACAACCGTAACTCTGCGCGATTCGAGCACACAAAGTATAATAGACACACACGCGAGGAGCGAGCGCTTATCGGACACAGCTGTGCTGCAGTCCCTCTCTTTTCGGCCCTGCAACCGATCTTCCCTCCCCCTCTCTCTCTCTCTCTCTCTCTGCAACTCTACAGCAGCGCCTTGTTGACGGTTGCTTGGGCCGCCCTCGCCTTTCTCTCTCTCTCACTTGCGCCTCTCTGTATATGTAATGTACGTATGCGCTACATGTGCAGCAGCATAGCGGCGCGAGCGAAGCGGCTATGCTATGGGTGTTTATATGGAAAAGAAAGAGCGACTTGTATAGAAAGTACATGCACCCGCTTAAGGATCCTTGGAGTAAGCGGGCGACCCCTGCCGACCGACTCGACAAGTTCGACCGCCCTTCACGGGCGCCGGGGCGCGGGGCGGGAGATTCGAATGTCCGAGTTAATATTCTATACTCGTGGACTTTCGTATACATATACCTATATATTTGGGGTTGGGGTCATCTAAATCAACGCAACGAGGTTGTGGTGATTTTTTTCTTTTTATTCAATTCCTTATACTGTGTATGGTACAATGGAAATTAAGTATAACGACAAGAGATATAATTAAGTGGAATAATTAATTATAGAGCTGAATAAGTATAGAATTAACAAATTAATCGGCACACGTATACAAGCGCTTTACAAACCACAAAAAGGCTCTCCTTATACGTACATATATATATAGAAATGTGCTTGCGTTCGCTTACTCGTACGTTGTATTGTTTCTTTATATATTAATTATCCTTCATAAGTAAGTTATACGTGAGTCTGCGATTGGATTTTCGTTATCGTCATTGCCTTTAATCGATAAATTAAAGTATATACACAGTACTCGACACAGTATACGTACTGGAATGAAATCGTCGCTCGCTTTGACTTGCTTGTCTTTTTCGGCATTGCGCTCATATTCTATAAAACTGAATTTTTATTATATATCTTTATTGTTATCGATCTTCTGCTTGTATTTTTATGTTTGTCTCTGTTTTTATATCATACCAGCATCGGATTCGTTATGTGTTAATTGCACTTTACATTTCGACATATACAGCTATCAGTTGCTGTATTGCGGAAAAAATTTCTCAATATTTTTTATCATTAATTAGTATACATAATATATAATACACACGACCAACGACAAAAATTTTCATGTATATATATTTTTTTATTTACAAGTCACGGTTGCATATATATTATCTATGCGTTTGGCTGCCGCCACATACCGTAATTTCTGGCTCATTAGCAGCTCTAATTGTAATTGATTGATTTTTTTTTTTTTTAAAAGCGCAAATCAGACAACTCTATAGTCTCTTTGAATCGTAATAAAGCGTTGGATTGTGTGCTTATTTTCTTAATTATTCTGATTATTGTCCAGCTTGACCTGATAACGCACAATTTCGTTATGAAAGCTTCAGAGAGGACAATTGTAAGAAAGTTAACTGTTCTACGTTATTTGCATCTTAAGATTTGTTCACCCTGGCAAAATTTGATAAATTTAACACATGGTACAATGTTCCTGTTCTGTACAATCAACTCCCCCCCCCCTGTCGTTCACGATCTGTTCACAATTAAAGTAAAACAATTTTATATGGTAGTTTTGCCTGGAATGCGCATAGAATTTTTACAAACTGCCTTTTTGCACCGCTTGCGGCCATTGTTCAAATTCATAATTTTATAATTGCCGTATAATTGTATTACTTGTTAACATATATATAGCTTCAACGTAATTATGTCGTAATGCGAACAATATAATTGTTATAATGATTATCGTTGTAGCTATCGTATTTAACAAATCGTATTTCAAATATATTTTCATCTAGATCATGGAAGAGTGAAAGAACAATTACTGTAGTCACCTGTGTAAGTACAAAAATTATTTCATAATGAAGAAATAGTTTAAATATAGTTAAAGTCTATCGGAATGCCGTCAACTTCATCGACTATACAAAATTTCCAGCTTTTCGGTTTGATTCAATCTGTTTACTAATTTAATGTATTTCCAACATTTTTTAAGGCATATACAAAATGTAGCTGGAGTACTTTTTTAATAAAATACAATGCTGTACGTATATATTCGTTTGGAAAATTTTAAATATTTTATTACGATCTATATATGCAGTACTATATAATTATAATATTACATAAACTATTTATTACATAAAATAATTTTCTTCATAACATAATCTGCATATTGTGAATTTTATATATTCAAGTTGATAAATACAAAGTGATTAGTAATAAGACAATTTTTAAGGGACACCAGTTACCTACAGTTTCTTATTCGTCCAGTTCACTGCATTTTTCAAAACGGTATTATCTGATTGCTGTATGCTTAAATATTATAAATTGAAAAAACTAAATAGACAAATAAAGAAACTGTGGATATCCCCCTTACGTCATTCATCCTATCCTTCATATCTCAAGGCTGATTTGGCTCTTTAACAGTACTAAAGACCAGTATGACGCTCCTTTAAAAAAGTATAGTATGTATATATATATGTACAACGACTAAAACGCATACCGAAAACGAGCAAAATTAAAATACTCTCCTCTCTCACTTTACAATAATCATATCGGAAAACTTCATCAACCGAATCAAGGCACACATTCGCTGCGCAGTAACATAATATATTTATTACGTCGATATTTTACAACTCTCCGATTTCCACTAAAAATGCACGAAAAACTTTTCATCTTGTGAAACACAATATTATACCAATTTCTTTCTTTTAACTTATTTTCCCTTCGTTTTTATGTAATAATTGATTATTAAACTTTATATAGATTAATCAATAAATAAATGGTAGGTTTTACAAAACACAAACGTTTAATTACATAAATCTATTCACATTTGATTCAAAAACCCTTGTCGGTTCAATTCGAGAAGGGGCAAAGATATAATTTGTAGAAGTGCACCGAAAAAGTTAGTTATTATAACTGACACTTCTGTAATGCAGTGATAAAAACTTTTTGTTTTTTTTTCTATCCTTAAATCTGCAAAATTGTATTAACCTCGTTTGTATATACTCACTGAAACAATTGTACTGACGCGATCACTAAGTAAAAAATTTCGTCACTTGCCCGGGAAATCTGCAATTTTTTCAAAAGCTAACTAACTTTTTTGCTGGTAAAGTTATAAAAATGAATATTTTCGTAATTTGAAGACAATGTACAACATGTGATTGAAATGGTATAGTAACTATACCTTGTGCAATAGCACATTACAGATTTTTACAATTAAAACTTTATATCATATAATTATTTTGTGAAAATTTTGAGATGCCGTTGAATTTATTTAATATTGATTAATTATAACTTAAACTGCTAACATTAAAATTTTAAATTAAAGAAATTCATAACACTAAGAATGTACTTAAAAGTCTTAGAAAGGTTTGAAAAACTCTTCTTTAATTCGGTCAAAGCGTATAAAAATTACGCAAGCATAATTATCAGCAATCAAGGGCATTCAATAAAAGCATCTAGTAATAAAAATAGAATAGTACATTTCGATACTAGCGCGATACTGTGATTTTAGGCTTGTGTGAATCTTTAAGCGCGAGCGAAGCGAATGTGAATAGAGTACACAAAGTTGAAATCACATTCTCACGCATGTATCGAACCGTATTTTTTTAAACGAGGTGTGCGAAGCTCGAATCAGCATACGCTTTTTTGATGCAGCGTATTTAAAACCGAGTTTCGCGCACAGAGTGTCAAAAAAATATGACAGCTTCAATAACTCCTGTCGTATGCATGAGCACAAAGTATAACAAATTTTTAAATGTATCTTTTGCAAATTGTACAAACAGAAACTCCGATACTGCCTTTTCATAACAAGAGAAAACTTATTGTATTATTTTTCTTCTGAGAAGTCAAGCTTTTATCTTTAAAAACGACTAGCCTTGACAACGAAGCTAGACATGACAATAAGAAACAGAAAAAAGTTTTCTGATATAATTGACACACTTGTGATGCGGCAGACAAAGCTTTTTACGTACATTCATGTTTTTTATTAAGTTTTTACTCGAGCGCCGAGGATCTCCCTCTTGAATTAACAAAGATTTTGAAAGAAAGCATGCACGCTTCTTTTGTAATAGAGAGAAATAATCTTAAAGTACTTCTTATCGACAATTTTTGTCTATAGTAAAAAGAGAAAACGATGGGGTTACTTTCCTTCATTGATTTTCATCAAAGAATGAGTAGTGTTAGAGTTTGGTACATCGACTACGCAATTCTGAATATATAAGCCATATTAACTTAGTTGAGGTCAATTAGATAAACTTTTGAAATTCTGATGACCTTCTATTTTATATTTTGATCACAGATCCACAAGTGTATATATGAAACTCAAATAGTACTTATTATTGCGTAAAAGAATTAATTAATGAAGTAAGCAAGGTACCATTTTCTCTATTTTTACTATATATAAAATTAATTATATTAAATGTGCCGTCGAACACATTCACATTCAATGAAAAAGCAAACTTAATTTTGAGAAACGTACACTTGAAACTACTATGCAGCACCTCGGACTTCGAATACACTTGTTTAATTGGAATTACATAATTATTATTATTATATAGTCCAATAAGGTAGGGTTTAAGCTCCGTAGGTCTATCGCATTCGCCGAACTCGTTGTCTTGGTGACTATCTAATAGCTTCGAATCATAAAAACATTTCTGCAGCGCTTTCCTTAGTTTAACGACAAAGTGCAACTGGAAATTTTATTTAAATCATATAGTTTTCTTAGGCTTTGTCTATAATCATTAGCGTAATGACTAACTTATTAATTTAGTAAAGCTTACATTCATCAAAAAAGCTTCTTTATTTAGCAGACAATCAAATTTTCAATTGTATCCTGCCATAGACTATGAAATACGAAAAATTGCGACTCCCCTTTTTCGGTATTATATACTGAATAGATTTGGCTGTTATTTTTATGCTTTTTTAAACTTAAAAGTTGTCAAACATATACAATAAAACCATTAAACCAATACAATTTTCACGTACTCGCTTTGTATAACAAAGTTGTTAATAAATCATAGTTTATCAAACAAAAATGATCCTCTTTTATTGTTCATCTATTTTTATTTATTAAAAGAAAATATTTAATAAATCTGTATATGTATAATTAATAAACAATTGATATTTTTCTTAAAAGAATTAACATTAAAAGTTCGTCTAAAATTGTCAGATATCCTGGCTAACCCAGAATAAAAGTAGAGTTATTTAATTATTTAAAATCACGCAATTATGCAAAACAAGGGCACTTTACAAGAACTGTTTGTGTAAAAAATGGGAAATTATTCCACTGATTGTATAAGTATAATATTGCTCTACGTTTATTTTGCGCTATATGTATATAAATGTTTCAATACTTATTCACAGCTAAATATACAATAAAGTGGAGAAAAAACATGCATAAATATGTAATTATAAAATCGAGAGACCAGGAAACAAATTCATACAATAATGTACATTTATATATAAATATTTTTGAGGGAAAAATAACAAATAAATATTTCCAAGTTTAAAAATACTTCTATCAAAGATAAACAAATAAAGTATTGGACTTTTACAGAGTACTCGACGATATACAATAGGCCAATGGGAGCGACTTAATAAATATATTATTATAACTCTACGTGAGCTTATTTCATGTGTAAACACTTAAAATGTGTTTTCGTATATCCTCGTCGTTGCATAATATAATATAACTAAATTCTGCATGTCGCAGTGGATCCGTCAAAAAAACAAACAAACAATACTCATAAATGGAATATCATAGTCAACTAGAGAATTTTCATTCGTGTTACAAACATATTTACAATTTTATAATTGATTAGTAAATCTATGAAGCACTTTATGTTCAATATCAAACAATATATCACTTAGAATTTTTTCTTCATATATGCAATATCTAACGTTCGATTTATCTTTATCTTTTTTATCATCATCATCATTATTATTATAATTATTATTATTCTATTTTCATTTCTCTCTCGCATATTCCCACGAGCCACGACTAAAGTGTTCTGTATATTAAATATACGCTAAGTCGATTGTTGAGTTTCATTCTCAAACGCAAATCGTCACGTATTTTTACTCTCGTCGAGTTTTGAGAGTCTTCAATTGTAAATGCATTAAGAATCGTATAAGAATCGGAATCGGAATTTTCAAGACATTAATAATTAAGTTTTATCGACAGGTGTTATTTTCTCGTCATTATTACTTTGTTTTTCTTTCTTTCTTTTTTTAATACTATCGCCCTTGCACATGATTTCCTGATTAATCTCCTTTTTTTATTCATTCATCAATAATGGAATTATATATTACCAATTCGTCTGTCTCTTAGAAAGTAGAAGTAAAATAATATTATGATTTTAGAGAAAAAGTTAGCATCTAGTATGCATATACGTATACATATATACATTATATTACAGGTATCATCATGAAAAAAGGAATCTCGCGCTAATCCACCCCAGCAAATCCTTGCGAGCCCTCGATCGCTTTGATTAGCTTGTCCCTGAGTTGTTGGTAACTCTCGTAGGGCGGCAGATCGATGCGATTGAAACTGTAAGAAAAATGATCAAATCTAAATTGTTATGATAAAAAATAGAACAAGTAGTATTTTTCATAATAATCAAGAACTTTAATTTGCTAACTTGATTCACCATAAATATGTTCAGTATATACAAAAAACGCATAACTTTTTTCAAGTTATAAAATAATTTGATTCACGACATGCACGTAGTATTATTATTACGTTGATTACATTAAGAAATAATACAAAAAATATTTTTAAGAGGGTAGTAATTAATTTCTTTTAGCGCTAACCTTGGACAAATCAATATTTTGTATGCTTAGTTTAAAAATCGTTAAACTTGTTGACACGCGGTTGCTTCTTTATACATATTTCATATGTCTCTACACTTACTCTTTCTTGTTAACTTTATGTTTACTTTATTCAAAGCTGTTGCGTTTATCTAATATTATTTATATACTCATTAACCTAAGATAATTATTAAAAGAATAAAAAACGCTAATTGATTTGTTATTTTAAACTATGATATATTAAAAGTCTAAAAAAGGAACTTACCAAGTATGGGCCCTAGGATAGTTATCGGGTGTGCCCCACTTTTCAATAGTAAAAAGCTGCGGTCCGTTACTGCCGTAAAGCTCCTTGAAGCCATTCATAGGCACCCGCGACGTGCCTGTAACGAACTGCAGTAGTCTCGCACGCATTTCATTATTGAATGACAGCACCACCCTCCAGAACCACTGAACGGTTATGTGGTTTGCGTGATAGTCACCCTTGTACAAGGTATTCTGCTTCCAGTCCTTGACGTCGATGTGCTGAATGCCGCACATGAGAAGTTCAAGCTCGTTCTCATCGAAGATCTTAACGAGGGTTAAAGGCACCAGGGCATTGAAGCCCTCAAGGAAGGCATTCATTTGTTCCTGGACACGCGATACAAAACGCCATTGTATCACCAGACCTATATATTCATCTTTGTTTTCGTTGGTCACTGGTACATTGGATCCGTTGGTCTTCAGCTCGCGCTGGGACGTGTGACCGAACGATTCTTCATCCACGCAGAATGTCAACTCAAGCTCACTTGGATCGTTCTCCTTGATCCAGAGCAGAGAATTGTAGTACTCAGTATCCACGCTCTCCATATCCTTTAGATCGATTGTCTTGCTCAGCATCATCTTATAGAATGGTCGGATGAAAAAGGCTGAAAAATAAAGACAACACTATAAGCTTATCCAAGCAGTCGTTTGGCTGCGAATCTATTTTTTTCTTTAGTAAAAATAATTTAGTTCATGAAATTCAAAAAATAAAATTATAAGAAACTAACCATCCAAAAGTTTTCCGTGATATACAGCCATACCGGCTATACGTCCGATGAATTTGAAATAATTCAAATGTTCTTCATTGCACACTCCCGAAAATGGATTGATTTGCAAGGTATAATTATCCCTATTCAAAAAGCAATTAAAAAATTATTAGGTATAGCAGTTTAGCATTATAAAATTCATAAATTTTTTAGTAAGTAACTCACATGGCCGAATATTCAAATAAGCCATAGTATGGGTTGAACATCTCTTTGGATAATAAAAAGAACCATTCACGTGCAAGGCCACCATAATCGAGGCCGACTTCACCCTCGAACTCAACCCACAGTTTCGTTTTAAGAATCTCAACCCTATTTACAGAACTAATAATACGATACGAATCTTCCAGAATGTTATTTCGGCCAACTTTGATTTCAAATTTATTGGGGACGTTGTTCTAAAACAAATTGATACGTTAAAGAAAACTTTTCACATAAAGCATTTGAAGTCTTAAGAAGGTGTTAAACTTACTGGCTTTCTTAATTGAGATTTCAAGTATTCATATTTACGCTTATAATCTCTAGAATATGGAACGGCCTAAAAACGTAAAATGACACAATCACCAAGGTTTGTCAAATTAACTTTTTATTACTATAATTTGCATAGTTACTCACTGGTCCAGCAATTTGAGGATTTGACATTCGAGGATCTTCCCATTGAGTTGTTCTTGTATCTAGATAAATGATAATTTAATCAATAATTTAATTTAAATAAATTGATCGTAGTCCAAATAGAACAATGTTGAAACACGATTACTTACTGTGATCAATGAAGAAAATTCTGCCATCGGTATGTACCCTTTCCTCCCATCCCTCAGGCAATGGTCCCAATTGGTCGATGTCACTCCTTGGTGTCGCTGAAGGTACATTGTGCCAGGTTATTGAGCTTGGTCTGCCTGTTCTTGGATCAACCCACGTCGTAGCTCGCTCATTGTGATCGATGAAGAACATTCGGCCATTCGGAGCCAACTGCATGCTCCAGCCTGGAGGTAGACCTTCATCGTTCACTGGCTTTGGACTCTCAATTATCATCTGTTGTATTTTGTTATTGTTATTAGATTATCTTGCATTGTTGTCAAAATAAAATTTAATATACTTATATCTATAGTTATCTATAGTTAATTTAATAAAAAAAAATACCTGTTCAGATGATCTTCTAGAACCAGCTGGACTATCTACATTGTCATCGTTCTACAGATAAAATTAAAAAAAAATTACTATAAATTTGGTTTGTTTGCAATACTAGAACTATCTCAGAATATTTTTTATTGCACCATTAAATATTTTATTAAGTTTATGAATGTAAAAGAAATTGCGTATGCTTAAGTTAATTTCTTATACAATTTATTCGACTTTGTAAGAATATCAGCATTTTCGTGTACATAACAATTTTTGTGCACCATGCTGAATTAATAAAATTTTCAAACACTAACAACGCTTATAATTTGCAGGTATACAGATTAACGAAATAAAGTAGAATTTTAATAGAAAATAAAAAATTAGAAGCATTGATAGTATGCAAAATCTTTAATTAAGTATATAAGTCATTTCAGATAAATTCAGGTGTTTGCTACATAAAATTCGTCCTGATAATTGGGAAAAGTATAATGTACCTGATTCTCATGATCAGCCTCATTATCAGGTCGATTGATTGAATCTCCTGGGACGCCAGATGCATTATCTATTACCCTTTCCCTTAGATTTCTACCCTCACATTCGTCATCCACCTCCGGAGACATTTCACCATCCTTATATATACAAAACATGCACAAAATGCTACATACAGCATGCTACTTATTTGATTTTTTTTTTAATTTTTATAACCGATTATTTTTATGCATAGAAGAATCTAGTCTAATTTTAAAATAAATTATAGTTGATGTATGTAATTTTGAATTTGCAGAAATTTTATAACATTAATAATTTTCTTAACTTATATAAACGTATTTTGAACGTTTTATATGACAATTTCAAAAAGGTTTATGGATATGAATCACAGAATACTGAATATCACAGTTTAACTTAGCATCAATTATTAATATCGACTAACAAGTTAGTGATGTTATGATAAAATTGTAGAAAAGACAAATAATTGAAATCTCACCGGCGTAATGCTGATACCAGAAGTTCTTTGTCTACTTTCTGCATCATCCACACTAATATGGAATCGTCTTTGAAATTCTGTTGCAGCAGTATCCAGGTTTCGTTGTTCTTGTGTTACACCTCCAGTTGGCATAACATTTCTAAGAAAATATATTACATATGTAAAATGATCTACAAGTATGGAAATTTGAGAAATTTGAGAAATTTCATGCTTAATGCTGTCAATAAAGTAAGTAGCACTAATCATTAAGGAACTTACGCCACAGTTGGTCGATCCCATTGTGTAAATCTTGCTATATGATTAACATAATAAGTTCTTCCATTGGCATCTTGTCTCTCTTCCCATCCTGGAGGTAAAGGCCCAATTGATGTAACCTGATCAACACAAAGAAAATACATTGGTTGCGATAGTTTTTAACATATTGAAGAAACCCATTAAAAACAAATTGTTTTTACCTCAGCAGGTTGTTCTTCTGGTGTGAGATTAGAAGTCGGTGTTGGTTGATCTAAAAGTTCCCATCCTCCAGAATCTGATGCTGTATCACCATCGCCGTTGTCAATGGCACCATTTGAATCTGACACATAGGCGTGATATATTTCCAAAGTCCCTTTAACTTTGGATCTTTGATTTGTACTGCATCATAAAAAAATGTTTTTAACACATAGTATAATGTATAATAAAAGATTCAATGGACAAAATACAGACTGTTTTATTATTATTATTATTATTATTATTATTATTATTATTATTATTATTATTGTCAATGTCATAAAATTAACATAAAATTAAATGTATTAAAAATAACATAAGAGCTATGAATCAAGGATGACTCATAGAACACATAATGCTTTAATAGATGAAATATAGACACATATAAGCTAGTGATTGAAATTGTGAAACAATCCAAAACTTACTTTCTAGGGCGAAGAATGTATTGTTTATTGGGAATGGTTCGACCTTCCTGTTCTTTCGGCAAGCTGTTTAAAGTCAATTCTACCATTCCAAGAAAATCATCTCTTGTTAATCTATTCTCATCGAATACTTGCAATACCAGTTTGTGTTCGAGTGGTTTTACCTAGGATGATTCAAATAGTAGAATCAATAGGCATTTTGGAAAAAATAAAACATTGCTCTGCAAAGAAAGCTTGTACAACTTACTCTGAATATAAATTCTTCGGACCATTTTGGGTTTAGGGTTTTCTTCTTCGTCTTTGTAAGTACAGAATCCACAGTCTCATTGCCATTGATGTTATTTAACTCTATGCGAACATAGGGATCGCTGGCTCCAAAAATGTCCTTCCTAGCTAGATTATGGCCTGCAAGTACCCTCAACCTCAACCTGCTTGTAGCCTC
Source organism: Cecidostiba fungosa (assembly GCA_900474305.1). NCBI lineage: Eukaryota > Metazoa > Arthropoda > Insecta > Hymenoptera > Pteromalidae > Cecidostiba > Cecidostiba fungosa. The sequence goes on along the minus strand of UCOJ01000911.1, from coordinate 7,795 downwards.
TTCTCTCTAGATGTACAAAAATATTTAACTAATTACCAATCTACGTGCATTGGAACAGTAATGAGTGATACGCAAAAGCAAACGCAAGAGGAATTGCTGATTACTAGTCGTACATTAAATGCCTAAACAATTCATTGTTCTGCAAGACAATACATTGTAGTTTTGGAATATCATGTACGAGTGGCACGAATATAAAATGCAGAGAATCATGTAGAAAAGAGCAATAGTAGCTCTATGAGAAATAATAGAATTCAGTAATTTGGCAGGTTGTTTAATTAACACGAATCATCATAATAAGATCTGGTGATGAAACAGCGCAGGGATATTATTGCACAAATGGCAAGAAGCCAGTGCAATAAGTACGGTGAGCAACAATCTTCTCCATCAGTAGGTGGAATTAGCATAAATCTGAAAACAACAGTTATTCGTGCGTCGTCGAGTGTGTGCAATCGTCGCAGGTGCAGGTCATCGAGCAAACAGCGATAAAAGGGCGCAAAGAAAAGAAGGGAGGAAAAGAGCAAAACGTGGATCGGACTCGGGAAAAGCGCGAGTCCAGTTGAGAAATAGAAAAAACGAAGGCAGGAGGCGGGACGCTTGGCCTCCTGTCAGACAACTGTCATGAGGGGATTTACGTACGTCGTTCCCGTCGGCGCCGACTGTCGGATTGTAGCCGTAGACATTTTCCTCTGCCATTAACGAGACGTGCGGGTGCTGCTGTCGGGTCCTCGGCTGCTGAGTGCCGCGCGCTTTGCTGCTTCGCCTTTTGACTTTACCCTTGCGCTCCCCCAGCTTAGCAGAGAATTAATAACAGGATTCGCAGTTGTAATTCTCGGCTGCCATTCAAGAAACCTATTTTGTTCTTAACCCCACTACGTCACAGAATATCATCAGAGAGACGGATGTGACATGTTGCCCGTTTTCAAAGATGGCTGCCTTTCCCCCTTTTTACTTGTAGCCCGTTTGTAGCTATAGCTATATATATTTATACCTTTTGTATATATGTATATATTGTATACATATAGGTATGAAGCTGTGACTACATGATTCAGCGTTGCCATCGTAGTGCCAGCAGGTGCCAGCAGGCCAGCCTGGCCAGCACTGCCAGCCAGCCAGCCGCGAGCCACATAACTGATTAGGGGCCCTATATGTGCAATCGGAAAGCCAACGTTGGCTTTTGCAGCGAACTGAGAGAGCCAAGCAGCCAATAGCGAGGATTTTTTAACACGATTATCGATGCAATCAACTTTAGATCTAGCACACATATATTGGAGAATACTTAGGTTCATCGATGTAATAAAGAGCATGACTATTTTAAACAATACCTACTTCAAACAATACAATACTTTACGAGAATAGGTACTTACGTTTACGGTTTGTTATCTATGTATACTGTCTATAAATTGTTGTATGCAAGCTTTTGATAATTTTTATCGAAGAATGTAAATATTTATAAGTATATTGATTTTTCAAACTAAACTTATTTCCCGCCAAAAGTTTTGCTCGCGGCAACACTGCTCATTTGAAATGGACTTTATATCGCGCGTATAGCTGTATGTTTATATGTTTGTTGACCATACTACAATTATTTTCAATGCCAGTGTAATTTACATATTGATTTTTTTCCAAGCGTTATCGCGCTTTGCTTGCCTTTTAGTTTTAGTACGACTGTGTTATTTCATTCTAGTAATTTTATAAATGCGTGACTATGAAAATAAATTATATTTTTAATGAATTCAAAACAATAAATTATTTTTTAATTTTACCCTCAAGAATGATTTTTTATATTACATATCTATCTGTAGTTGTTCATAAAAAACTGTACCATTGTTGAATTATTATCAAAAAAATAGAATATAGGGATGGTAGAAAAATAAAATATTTCACATCAACAGGGAGATTCAGAAACCTTATGTGTATCCACAAACACATATGTTCCATTATTATGTTCGAAATATCACTTTTGTTTATTAATTCATCTGGTACTAAAAACTCTTGGTAAATAACTCCAGGTAAAAAAGTTTATCATGGATCTTGCGGTGTATGCACACGTACACACTCAAGCACATCTACATGTAAATAAATCATGTACTAAGACTAATAAAGATGTATTGTATGCTCTTACTACAGGAGGATGGGCCAACGAAACTCTGGTAGGTCTAGCATTGTTTTCAGGATTTTGCTGATTATACGATAGGCGATGGTGATGAGTCCATGAGTGAGCTCTGCGCCTGGGCTGAGGTGGTTCCACGCAAGCGTACATTGGATATGTCAAGGTACCTGGCATTATCTCCTCAAAATCTGTCAAACTGGGATCCAATTTTTTGTTATTTTGAAAAATTAAATTTTTAAAATTTATTGTGCTTCAGAAGTTGCTATGCAGTTTCTTTATGAAATGCAATTTAATAGTACTTTGGGTTGTAAACGCTTGTTTTTACATTTATTATAAATAATTTATGACCTCTCTTAAGGTCGTAAATTATTGCCTCACATCTCGCGCGAAAAAAATTCGTTTGAGCCTTTCTTTAATATGCCATTTACAGAATAGATTGAAATCATTGAACTACTCGATATAAAAGATTCAATTTTACAATGAATTCAGTGATATATAAGTATGTACTCTTGTAATCATAAAAATTACTCACAAACAGTGACACAGTTAATATTTCATATTATTGCGTTTTTATAAACTTATCGTCCACCTAACGTCGCGTATTACAACTTCAAGAATAACACTAAAAATTTTAAAAACTGAATTTTTTTTATTAACGAAAAAATGAAACTTTTCATGTGCCTCACCTTAACTTGCACACTTGCGCCTCTTATCCATGCGGATATGGCGTAAGTTCATTACTCCATGTGTCGTTATAAAATTCTACACTATCTTTTTGTCACTTTTGGATCAGAAACAAGTATGCACTCAATGCACATGGAGCATATTGCACAAAACTTCACTTTAGTAACGCAGATCATATAGGTACCTACTGAATCAGCGTAAAACAAGCAGAGTAAAGAGATCGTAAGAAGGAATCGACAGCTGCAACAATAAGACGGCTGCTTGCATCGCCGTTATGTAAAAAGACCACTTTCAATGTAGGATGATAACAAAAAATTTTCCCACTTGTGGCGTAGCGCGGCGAGATGGTAACTTTTTTGAAATTTCACCTCATCCGAACCGAACGACGATCGACGTGACGACGCACTTGTTAACGCATTCTTCGTTGGACGGAAATCGCTCTCTCGACACACATACGTATAGAAGCACGGCGGAATAATATAAAATTAAACTACTCAGTCTGGTGATGATAGATAAGAAATGGCTTCAAATCAGAATGCGATAACGCGTACTATGAGCTTCGCAGAAGTGAGAGATAAAGCGGATACCTAATGTGCGCTCGCTCGGACGACAATGACATCAACGACGGCGTCGACGCTGGCTTATCAAAGTATTGACAGAAAAAAACGCAGTACGCTCTCTTGCCACCGATTCGCATTACGTCTACGTAATTAGTTTCTTAATGAATTATGCATCAGTAAAAAAAAAAGCGCCGAGAAAAGTCGCGGATACGCAAGTGCGAAGAAAGTTCGAGTGTATGCAATTTACGAACATTTTTAATGGAGAAATAGACGTATTAGATACACTTATTTTGCCAAGAAGTATAATATCAGTTTAATAAGAAATTAATATGTAATCTTACACAAATCAGTTCTTAGATGTCAGCATGTTTTTCACTATCATATATAAAATGTGAATAAATTATTTATAGTGCGACGATTACAATTGACGTTGAGTTCTCCTTCAAAAAACACAAATAAAACATTTTTCCATTTACATCGCAAAAAAATTGATATTTCTGGTCAAGAACTCTAATAAATTTCTTGGCATAAATTGATCGACAAATTGGCTTGACTCTTGGAAATCACAATTTTTATGGTGAATCAAGTCCTATCTTCTAAAAATCATAAAAAATAATGCAAACGTTGCTTGCTCAAATTTGGAATACAATTATAGCTTCTGTACACTCTTAATCGTCCTAGTATTTCCTCATGTTTGCTCTCCTAGTAACATCTTTTTTCCTCACATCAACCTTTCATACATTTATTAGATGATCAACCCTGGTCGAAAGTCTCTATACAAAACAATTGAAAATCCATGGTTATTATAGATATTTCGGTATATTGTGAGATTTAATTAGTTCAAGCTTTTGTAAATAACTCGTAATAATTGTATATTCGTATGATTAAAATCGTCGCAAAATGTTTACATCGAATTTCCAACTGTCTTTAAAGTGACATTTCAGTCAGGGTACAAACACTACAAGTATATAGATATATGAACTATAAGTAATCGCTTAACTCCCCTCGCCGAAATGAGCAGATTTGATTGTGCAGTGTGAATCTCCTTTCTTTTAAAAGGATAATACACATGTGGTTGTTAAGTATTATTATCATTCAGACGAAGCTAGGATCATCATCGCCCCAGCTGTATACAAAGGCGTGTTCTTTATCATCAGTATATGTAATATGCGACGCGCTTACACTAAACGCGAGCTTTGTCAAAGTACATTGAACCATTGCGGAATCTTGATCATCATTATCATATTCTTCGTCGTCGGTCGATCGATCACGAACTCATGAGCCTCTGCGAAATTGCTAGGAACTGTTGAGGTGCAAGGGTATGACGAACTTAGGTCCAAAGGGTGACCTGTAGGTGATACCCACGTCGCAGAAGACTTTGCTGGGCAGCGCCAGGTTGCATAGGTATAGTCTACCGTTCTCAACGCAGTGTGAAAGAGGCAGACCCGAAACCAAGCTGTACTTGCTGATAATGCCTGGAGTACCGGTAGACGGTGGCTCGATTGCGAGTATCGAAGCCCGATTGCCATTAGCCCATTTGGCTACTGATGTCACATCTCTAGGTGATTTCTCCTCGTACAGAGCGACGATTATGAGGTCAGCTACGGGTGGGAGCTTCTTTACCTCTGTCTCAACCTTGTGACCTGTGAGCTTGTAGAGAGATAATTCCTGCAGTAAGGAAATGTCGTCTGAACTTTCGACGTATACGACTGTTTTGACGCCATGGCTGGAAAGCTGTCGGACACAGTTGATGCCTGCTGCACCGGATCTGTGCGGGCCGCAAAGTGCTACGACCGTCGGCCTTTGGTGCGCATTATTCGGGTTTAGACGATGAGCGCCGCCTAGAAGTTGTAAGATTATTTCGGTACCTGCTCGACCAAGTAATTCAACCTGTAAATAAAAAATAAAGATCAGAACTTGCATATGTTTTGGAAATAAAATAAATAATTTAGATTAAATAGATGGAGGTTGACACGGACCCTGCGTTCCCAACTAATTCCGAGCCGATCCGCAGCACCAATCAACTGCCGTTGAAGATCCAACGTTATACTTGGGATTATCAAACCATCATCCGTAACATATTCCTTGGAACCTCCACTTGGTACAATAATTTGTCTAAGTGCTGTCGGTTCCGATTCGATCACATTTTCGTCATGCCTGTATCTGGCTTTGTTACTGCTTCTGTTCTGAGACTGTTGTACCACTTCTGGTTTTTTAGAATTTATTTCTTGCCAAACAGCCTAAAATTTTGTTTTATTTTCATATTTTTGTTTTCTAGATAGATATGCATATCAAATCCCTCTCATGCATGCCTACACATACACACACACACACACACATATTCTCATTCTCACATATATATTTAATTTATAATAGAAATAACTACCTCTTTGTTGAATAAAGCTAAATTCTTTTCAAAGTCAAATTCTTGATGTAAAGACTGATCAATAGGTGTACCAAAAGCCTGCTCATCTCTTTCGCTCATTTTCTTTCTAGATGTCCTAGATGTTCCTATTTGAAAATGTTCGATGACATATAAGTTATACAAAAATAAGCCAAAAAATTGTATAAACTCATGTACTTCCTAACTTGAAGTATGTAATTCATACCTGGACCAGCTTTTCCGTTAGTACTAGATACTTCAGCATAAGGCTGAGCCTCAGATGGTGCTTTCCTTACATTGGGCATAATCTGAGCAGCTTGTGGCTGTACAATTGGTATAGAGCATTCCGAAACTGATCTAGCTGCTCTTTTGGCGATCGGCCTCTTAACAGTAACCTTACTCTGTGCTTGTACATCTTTTTGAGCTGTACTTGAATCTTCTACTGATACAATGTCTACATTCAATATATCTTTTGCTCTGAAAATATTACATTATACGTTTACGGTTGATTACTCTACTCGATCTAGCAGTGTTTATTTTGTCAAAAAGGAAATGATTGAAGCATACCTTAGGGTTACGTGTGAAGAACTATGAGGAACGCCATTACAAAAGGCCTTAGCAAGAGTCACACTCTGGCCATTTAAAGCAACAATCTGTCCTTGATAACTCCCTAAATCATCAACGCACTTTATGGATACAGTGCAGCCCAAAAATTGCTCCGACATTGTAAATCGCACTGAAAAGATCAATCAATATAAGTTTTAAGAATGACTGCATAAATGAAGAACACAATAATTATATTCCAGCTGAAATACGAAACAACGTTTGTAAGATTATTTAAAAATGATCTGCATCGAAAGAATCTTGATGTGGAGCATACTCTAAGGAAAAATGAAAAGAGATGCAAAGCAATGGAATCGACAAATACAAACGTTCGGCCCTTTGTATATACTTAATATCTAACATAATTACGTTTTTAAAATGACGAAAGCGATGCTCCAATTGTCTCTTGATACGCCTATAACAACGGTTGGCCTCTGCGACGGAGTATTAGTCCGTTGTGGTCGCCGGTAGCTGAGATTCGCCCAACGGTTCCGACGCGACCTGAAGGTGAGGGAAAACGCTGAGAGCTGTACTTAAATCTGAGAGTAACAACAGGTTATGGGACAGGCGCAAACAGCAGATATCATATCCTCCTAATGTGCGCATAGACTCTATGCGGCGTCTGATGGTGATGATGGTTCTGGTTTGGCGTATCCGTGTATGTATGTATGTATGTACCTATAGTCATTGTATACACTTGCAGTCCCCTCCCCTCTCTATTATCGCCGTTCTTGCAGTTTCGATTCGCGTATTTTCTTCTTCTTATTATTATTTGATGGCCGAGGGTTTAAATAAAACACCGATATGCCACAAAGCAAATTTCTCAAAAATTGATAATTGAATGAATAAATGGATTGAAGTTTGAATTAAAGTTTGAATGAATAAGAAGATTGAAGTTGATTTCAATATGTTTTATTTCAGCATATTTTTTTTCTCCTTGAGGATTATTTCAGGTCCAGCACAAGAGCCGACCCGCATGTATGTACCCATTATCAATTTGCGTACTAGATGTATTGGACAATGTTTCAGCATATTGTCAAGATACATCAGATGTATATGTGGGATTATTATGAGATTTTTAGGTTATATGTACATATATCAAGAAGCATATACCTAATTAATATTTATTCGCCTTGTTAAAGTAAGAATCCTTGATCCTTTGCAGATTCTTCAGGAAACTGAGAAATTGTTGACTTCATCAGTTCAAAAATTTCGTCATGAACTCCACTTTCTAATTCCATGTTCTCTAATTTTTCTCTTAAGCATCTTAATGAAGGTAGAGGAAAGCCCTGACGAAGCAATTCCTGATATCCGTTGTTACCACAAGCAAATTTAAGTTTCAATGATTTTTTTACAGTCTCGTTTGACCACTTGAAAGCTTTTTTGCCACCACATGTCTTTAGTTCTAAAGCACGCACTTGGTCATTTGTAAACAATCGTTTTAAGACTGTTGTA
>UCOJ01000910.1:0-55922 GCA_900474305.1 Cecidostiba fungosa | reverse complement strand
TAAGCTTAATTATTATTTTTAGATGATTTTAGTAAAATAATCTTAGTAGCTGGCGACAGATCTGGTCACCCTGGTGGTGGTTACTATGTTTAGCTAAATCGATTATCAATAACACTGTAACGTGTAGAACATATAATATATATTTAAAGGTCAACTTTCAAATCGTTATCGATTGTGTACGCAGTACTTTTGAAAGAATGTATGTTCATTTGTTAGTTTGCTTGTATAGCGAGTCCATGCAACTAAAATGCAGACATCAACTATTATAAAACATCTTTTGTTTATCATGTGTGTTTTCTTTGTTGTAAACTATACCGATAGCATACTCACGAATAAGTTTAGTGTTCCCAGCACAAATAATTGTATATCTGAATTAGCAGTGAGTATTTTTTACCGTATTTTTTCTACACATAATATGATTTGTTTTTTATCTTGTTTTTCAAATAACATCTATAATATGACTTACATTTTCAGACAGATCTTCTTATTAGTTGTGGTCTATGTGAAAGAAATGTAAATGTAATTCATTTTAGCGAAGAAAGTAAAAATGACGCATGTATTCCATATTGTTCATTTCATTTTCGTACTCCCATTTATTTATTCGGAACAAATGGAAATAAGAATGTTTTAGATAACCATAAACGTTTTCAGAAAGTTTATAAATTGAATGAATCCTATATTGAGAATAAGAATTATCCTATTTCTATTACTACCATTAGATTTTTAGATATTACGTCATTGTCAAATGTATTAGAGAAACTAAAAAATTCAATTTGGTGGAATAATGAAGCATACTATTTCATAATTAATACGAATTCTGTTGAAAGCTGTCATATAGCAAGCGTGGTTTTAAATATCTTATGGACATTCAATATTTTATCTGCTATATACTTCTGTAAAAATTTTAAAAATGAAACACATATCTATACATTTAATCCTTACGCATCGATATCGTCAACATTATGGAAAAATGTTTCGAAAAATAATGCTTCCACAACTCCTTGGACCTTATTTCAAGTTTCGGCTGCCCGAGCACTTTCAACATGTAAAAGTGGTAAATTATATTAAATTACCAGCAAAGTCGTACAAATATTTATAATGCTTATTAATATGGTTTTCTTACATATTCAGGTAATCGTACGTGCAGTAAAGATTTGTTTTTCGATAAAGCAAAGAATCTGCAGGGCTATAATCTTAAAGCTCTTCTCATTAAAGATGGAAAAATGTTTCGGTACAACAAAACAAAATCAAATTTTGAGCGATTTGATGGATTTGCTTTTCAAATTATGTGTACTGCCTTCAAGATATTGAATGTAACCATTACGGTGAAAGACTCAGCTTCTCATGGCTATGTTGATGATAACGGCAAACCTTTTGGCTTATTGAAGGACACAATAGAGGGCACAGTCGACATTCTTATGAATACATATATGATTCGTGATTATTGGAAATTGCAAGCTCTGTTATTTCGGACAGACCCAGTAAAATATGTAACACTAAAAGAACGGATTAGTTATGAAAACAAATTATCACAGATTTTTACTTTGAATTTTTGGATGTTACTAATTGCAAGTTCGTTATTTTGTATAATAATTCTAAAATGTATACTAAAAAAATCATCAGCGTTATCATGTTTAGATTATATCCGAATATTTGCAAATATTTCAATTTCAGCTGCTCCACGTAATTCTGTGGCTAAAATTCTTTTAATTGTTTGCTTTATCGTAACATTTTTGAGTAATTCGTTTATACAAAGTTGCTTAAATGCAATAAACATAGGTGATGATTATTTACTCTTAGATTCAGTAAATGATTTGATAAATTCCAATTTAACTATATCCGGGTACCTAAGTTTAAAAGAAATGATTTCACAAGCAGAAATCAGAAATCGTTTTCATCCGATGAACTCTTCAAGTGATTGCTTTGATCGACTTTTAAAAGGTGAGCGTATAGCGTGTCTTTGTAATATCTTACACATGATTACACATTATGTACGTGAAAACGAGTATTTTCATATATCAAAAGATAATTTGCTAGATAGGATGGCAGGATTTGTACTGAAAGAAGATTCACCGCTTCTTCATGCCTTTCAATCAATTTTTATGTTCATGAACGAATTTGGTATCTCCAAGCTAATTTATAATCATGAATCGTTTAATTACGCAAAATATACTCTTAATATGGAAAATGATGAAAGTGAGTTTGAAAAGGAGTGTTTGATTCTTCTTTTTTATATAATGATAAAAATTTGGATTCTAAGCGTTTTTATTTTATTTATTGAAAAAATTATTCATAAGTATTGGGTGCAACATAATTTAATTTTATAATATAATATGGAAGTGTGTATGTATAGCTTGTACTTATCGTGTGTAAGTAAAAGAGAGGGGGGGGGGTCTGTGTAAAACTATGCTAATACCGAGAGAGTCTCGCACGTATCGATCAGCTATGCTGATCGGCAACGTTGCTATTGATATTTCCAGAACCTCAATAAAGCCCCGCCAAAAGCTTTGCCCTCTCGGAAGTACCGAGATGAAGGAAGCCTATAATATAGAAACAGTCTAAACGAGTGTATTCAAGAGTGTATTATATTTCTACTTTCTGTTGTTTTACAATAAAGGTCATTGTTTTGGTGTTATTTATGTTTATTTGTCACAACACTGCTGACTAAAATCCCACAATAATGTATCTGTACCAATAAAAATTACTCGTGACATTCTTTTATTATAAATAATCGTTTATTCAAAAAGAACTTGTATTATTAATACTAGGGAAATCAGGCGCGCTACCGCGCCGATGTTTTGCTTTTGTTTATTCATATTTTCGCCTTGAACATCATTTCGAGATGGCTTTCGATACGAAAATCGAGTTCCAGATGGAGATTGGGATTTTCGATTCGAGCGCTTGCTCAAATTATATTATGGATGGATATAACCTATATACATAAACGAGGGAACTCCTCTCGGAACTTGTGTAACAGCTCATTCATGTAGTAGGAAACCGTGAATTGCCGATATCTTTCAAAACGTCAGCTGCATCCTTTTTAACACCTCGACTCTCCTCTTCGCTGACTCTTAAGCCTAATCACTCAAGTGCATTCTCGAGCTTATGTAACCCGACATCCTTGCAATTATCGCACGTGTTCCGCCATACTTTACCTGTAAATGAGTGAGTTTGCACCGCCGAAGCCATCCTCGCTCCTTCTTTTTTTCCTCCACTCTTCGTCGGTACCTTTCAGTTGCTTCCGTTGTGCAGCGACTCGCCGGAAGTCGAGACAACAGCAGCGGCTCGGTGGCTTCGAGAGTTTTACTTTCACGGGACTTTTGGTTGTGCGCATCGATGCTCTGCTGATCCACATTTAGTTGTGGGTTATCTCCTCAGTGTACACTATTAATACAGAATCTTTTTATTAATGCGGGGCTGTAATTTGTTCAATTAATAGCTAAGTTTGTGATAAATAAAATTTATATGCACGTAAGCTATTTTAACTGACAACTGGTTGAAATATAAAATTTTTATCGGAAGTTATCATATTTACAGAGCTAATTTTAAATGCTGCAACGATGCAACTTGACAGTTGGCAGTTCTCCGAAAAAAATATAGTGTTCTAAGAATGTTTGGTTTCCACTTCAGAAGGTGCGATGATTGTATTTACGTTTGAACGCCTGCAAATGTATACGTCTGCGCTCATATAACCCAAGCATTATCACTTGGATATTGCAAGGGCTCCTCTTGATCTAACCAGAATGCCATCTGACACTTTTTCATCTTCATCAACTCGATCGATCTCTGCACGTACGCATCATCTGAATATTGTTTTACTCGCATTTTTGAGCATTCGCGTAGGTAATAATTTTTATAATTATGATTGAAATCTCCAAACAAACTACAAATTATTCAAATAATGCGCCTTACTTCTTCCTACATGAAGCTTTAATTGTAATAGTAAAATTTTCAGTTTTGTAAAAACACGTTAGAAACATATTTGGAGGTGTTCGGAGTTCGAATCACGTGTTTTTAGAAAATGTATAAATTATAAAAATATCGTTATTAACCCTTGTAAAAAATACTTAATTCGTCTCACATTTTATTGAGAGTAATTACACCAAATTGCAATTATAGACATGTAAGGGAATCTTTTTATTTTCTCCAGTTAGAGGGGTTATTATTTGAAAAACTTTCAAAATGTGAGCACACCTTTCTAGCATGATTTTTATTGCTCATTATGTTATACAATGTACAAAAAACAGTGAAAGACGAGAAAACTTACTTGTAACACTGTTTTCTCGCTCATTCAAATTCAGCGAAAAGTAGCAATTGTTCAAGAGCATTTACACAATTCCTGAGTGGTAAAAAACAATATACATTTACATATTTTATATTTGGACAACATATTAAGTATGCATACAGGGACGATAATTTAGTATGTGGAGGAAGCTATACGTGCCAATGAATTTTTTAATTATTTTCATATTCATAAATTGAATTATTGGGCCTGGGGTATAAGGTTCATAAAATCTCGCTTATAATGTACAATTATGCGCACTTGAAGCAGCAGATTTTCTTTGAATAATACACAGCTACAGTAATTCGCAACAGTTATTATGTATACCTATGAAGGTACATGTAGACTATACGATGCGCTTATATATACGTATACAACGGCTCGAGCATACTCGCGACCAGAGATCGCGTTCCGATAAGAGCGTGGGCGTGCACGCAGTGCCAACGGTCAGGTGTTGTGCGAGTTGAGCGTATAACGTAAATTTTGCACCGCCCGGGGATATTTACATGACAGCCGCATCTATCTGATCAATATTTTAAAGCGCTACCGTTTCTGCTACACATATATTTTACTGTAATTTATATTTTTAACATAATAGTTAGAATTCTAAATGAATTTTCGATTAACAGTTTGTTTGCTTTTATGTTTCAGGTAAGAGAATCTTGCTAGTCACTGCTGCTGCGAGACAAACCAAAATCCATATACGTGCTAGGCACGTCATCGATTACGTGAGTACCGACGATCACCTCCCGCGTGAGTTTATCTTCATCTCCCTCGAAACCAAAAAGAGAAAGAAGAAAGTACGCGGGAGACGGAGCAGTCTTCCTCAAGCCCGCGCAACCTTTCGTTCCGTAGACGTTCTCACGTCGAGTTACTTTCGTGTTAACCCTTTTTTGCGTTCGGGCCCTTCTTCGTTTCCCCGCCCCTGATTTCTTGTGTTACGATTTCTACACTCTCCGATCGCTCAACCACCTGAGGCTCTGCTCTTTATTTCTCAGACTTCAGTAGTGTGCGTTTTAAGTAAGCCGACGCAGATGTATTAACAGAGGGAACGTAGCGCTAGTTTCAAATCAATTATGGGTCATTACAATTTCAGAGATCGTGAACAGTAGCTTGTTAGGGACCGGTATAAGTAAACTTGTTAAATTATATGTTAGAGGATAATCAGGACTTTTTGTTGAAAAAAGGAGTTTTCTGGAAATCCAACTAATATTATGTGTAAAATATTGTATAAAGAACACTGTACTAGAAGTTCAAGGACGAATCGACTTATGCTTTCTTAAAATTCTCGCAGATAAAAAATTCAAAGGACTTACGGATATTACACTGTAACGGAGTGATCGACAGCCCAGTCGCAACTTCTTTCAACCCGGTAAATTGTACACGTCGATGTCGATACTTTCGTATCGAATGCTGAATTGAGTGTAAGCGTATACGTAGCAAAAAATAGTGCAGGTTTTCGTTGATCCGAAAGTAAAACACAATGAAATACTGGGGCCACGATTTCGCATGCGTGTCAATTATGCAATCGATCTTTATACTGTTTTTTGCTGCTGGTTCGATTGGGTGCACGAGTAAAATGGATGCATATACGATTTGTTTCGAACAATACGAAATGTGTGTAATGCTTTCTTAGTTCTACCGAGTGTGAAGTGAGGTTTCTTTCAAGAGGTAGTACCTATATAAATTCTTAAATTTTTATTATGGAAAATTAAGACTTTACAGAGTAATTATTAATTTTACTATTATAAATTGACTGTTACATTATAGGCGGGCTATATATACGATCGCAAATATAATTGAGTGTATAAATATAGCCTTCAAACTATCGAACGAAAATAATACTTCAAAAATCAAGAATCCATCTCAATTATCGCTGGAGCCTTGCAACAAGATTCTACAACTTTTAAACTAAGGAGCAAAAAGCAATAAGCTCATCACGCCCTGCGTAACGCACATGCTGCATAAAACCTCTACTCGTATTATACGCGTGCGTGTATTTATATAAATACGTGCAAGATCAGAAATCGACATCGACACAGGTACAAGAAAGCCGGGAAAGAAAACAGGGTTTGAATTACCGATGCTATTGATGTAATCAAAGGAATACCGCGTGCCTTCTGAATCTATATTATTAAAGAAGCCTTCGGTTCGACATTCGCGGATAAAAAAGCTAGAAGTATGTGCGAGAGTATGTGAGAAAGTACAGATTCGAGTACAGATTGATTCGTGGAACGGAGAGTATAAATATTATCTGTCGATTATATAAAAATGTCAATCGATTAAATGAGAATGACAAAAAAACTATGAGTTCTCCAGTTGTTGCGTTACCTTGTAATTTGTTTTCAATTGATTCAACAAGTCTTAATTGCTGAGTTGTAGTTAAGGATATCCTAAATGACTATAAAACATAGAAAACGGATATAGAATGATAATATCTAATGATAATAGTAATATCTTTTTAACGCACATTATACATCTAAACAGCAGTTTAAACGGTAATAAAAAGAAAAAGTGATTAAAAATTCAAAACAAAATTGCAGTTTCTGCAGTAGTTTGTATTCCTATAACAAATGACTCGCACGAGTATAATCGTGCGCACGTGTACTTTTGCAATATAGTTTGCAATATGCGTTTTACGGTAGACGACTCGCGGGACTGTCGTTATTTGCTAATGGAAATTGAAATTCTGCATAGTCACGAATTCATGAATTCCGTCGCTTTGTACAAGTTAAAATATAATTTCTGCAAAAGCGCAAATTGACGCGTGTCGCTTATTTTACCTTGTTATTGAAGCGTCGTATATGTGATTTTCCACGTTGCCCAATTATCGTAAATATACGAAGAGACAAAATTATTGAGAATGATTTTAATGAATACCGTGATCAAATCAACGTTATTAACACAAGTGCACTCCTTGCGTTCACATATCAAACAAAGAATTAAGTGCGCACCTATAATCTGCCGAAAAAAATATTTATCAGACGACACGTGCAAACATTATTATATCCCAATCATCCGGTTTGCCCCAACCATTCATTTGCAGTTCTTTTCAATCGAGTCTGCAATGGTAAGAGTCAAAAAATTAGGATACGCGTGCGCGCAATGACAACTTCCTGTGCGATTTTATTTACGGAAGGTGCTCTATAACTCCTCTTTATTCCAAATACCTGCACGTGGAGGAAGTACGTGCATCGAAAAATCGTAATTGCGAGTCGGCACGTGTAACTGAATAACCACAGGGTTGCCAGCTCTGCACTCGGTGCTTGCAGATTATTTTGAAAATATGTCGTGTTATACGATCCGAGACAATCGACGCACTGCTGCTGCTGCTGCTGCTGCTCCGTCTATATACGCGAGGGGCCGAGGACGATGGTGACGTTATGTAAAAGGTACTGGCTGATGATGAAAAATAACTGCCATTTGCTCTGAATAATAAAATAATTGCATAATTTACGCGCATTTGTAGGGATTAGATTTTTAATGGATTCTCGTCAGCTTACGATGGGTAAAAGTATTAAGCTCAATATTTTGCCAACGTTAATTATATTGATCGAAAGATTACTGCTAGGTTTTTTTGCAGCCGACAAGCCTATGATTTTGAAAATTGATATGACATTTGAATACATGTACGTTGTTCGTGAAATTCAAACGCTATTCCTGAACATTCGGTAAAAAGACAGGTGTCAAGTTTGTTAATCCATTTGAAGAATGTAGGATCAGCTCGGTTCTCAGCAATGGTTCGCAGTTCGAAACCTTGCACCGTATTGACTCAGCATTCGAATTCCATAGACAAGCTTGAATCAGAAACCGTGCTTTGGCAGTCTTTGCAAACGAAGCAAGTCAGGAGTTACACGTATTGAGTACCGTGAAACAATGAGTCAGAATTAATTTTTATTATCATTTTCTTCAAAATATAACGTTACGCGTATAGTTGAAGATAATTTTTGTAGTTTTAATAATAAAACCGCATTTCCGAGAACGTAAACACTCGATAAATCCAACCGACACCAATTTGTCTCCTCGCGTCCGCACGCTCCTCTCACACCCAGGAAATCTCGGGCGTCGATCGCAAAATAAACCCTTTCGAGAGCTCCCCATCTCCTCTCGCCGTTATATTTCTCGAGGGGAGCGCGCTGCAACAATATCTGTATATATAACGCAGTCCCTCTCGGCTATGCGCAATTGTCTCGCTCGGAAATCTTATCTGCGCTTCCGATCGGGAAGAGCCTATGGGTTACGCGGAAGAGGCGGAGCTGAGTTGCCGATCGTAGTCGAGGAGTCGCTCTGCGCGCACGCGACGAAAGCGGAAAGGCAGGTGATGTGGAACCAAGTGGGATTAAGTAGCTCATCCTGTCTCCGGAGCTCTTGAGGCATCCTCTTTCTCTCGATGTGCTGGAGAGTTCCCTCAAGCTCGTCGGCCCTTACGATCTGGAGCAGACTTGAGATGTGTCAGGAATTAATAGACAATTATTTTTTGGCAGTATTATCGGAGTCTCCAAAGTTCCTTCTTTAAGATTTATTTTAATACGGAAGCTCGCGCAGAAATGAAGTATGGTAAATCATATTGCAATTTGAAGATGCTATTGTGTAAAAGAAGATGAGCGACACACGATACTCGCAGGGGGCTCAAGGAAAAGAAGAAGAAGAACGATCGGGAAGACGCAGTCTGTTCTCCTCAAACGAACAGAGGGTCTGCTTTTCGTCACACAAGAATCACGAGCAGGAAAGCGACAAGCTGTTTATGCAGAACTCACGGATATACAATATTATACACCTATGCCCAACTTAGCCCTTCCACCTTCAAAAATAGCAGTTCTATATACACACACCTTTAAGCCGACACACAGTGGCAACGAGGTGTAAGAGACAGCAGATGGCTTTCGGAAATCTGCACCTTCCGAGTCTTCCTTGGAGAGCTCTTACCGTATACATATACACGTCTTGACGAACAGCTGTGCCCGGTCTGCATACATACGCCCTTTTCTGAGCCTAAAGATACCCTTCGACCTTAGTCGAGTGCTTTCGAGGTCAGAAACAAACGGAAGGCTGCTCTGCTTGCTCAGATTCTTTCTTTTTTTCCGCGAACGTTCAGGTGCTTCTTCTTTGATTGTTCCTTCCGCTGGTGTTTCAATCTGGTCCTACTGTACGCTGGTGGAGGGTAGTTTTATCGTTACAGCTGCACGGGCGTTCTCCAGCTTGTATCGGAACATACTTATTCTTGAATTGAAGTTTAAGCATATGGTGTTTACCATGCGATGCGTAGATGAAGGCTTCATTAGCACAAATCATCATATGAACTGTGTGATTTTACGCTATTCATAGCGCACACATGTAGATCCATTAAACAGGCCCAATATTTGTTCTTCTTCTCTCCAACAGCTCTGCAACAGACGAGAGAAATCGCGCAAACTCAAAAAGCAACAGACGATTCAACTGCGTCGTCTAGTGCATTCAGAAAAACAATTGCAACGCACTTGTCACTGCCAAGCAAAACACAAGCATCCGTTTGTTTAACGCAAACAAGAAACTCCGTAAGCAGATGTTCTCCACCAGCTCGCACGTGCGTTCTACACATGTAACGCTGCTGCATTTCTGCAGCCGTCATCAGACACGAGAAGCGAGTATAGCATTTCCCTTTAATTCGCTTCTTCTGGCAGTTTTTTTTCCTACTGCTCCCGTCGTTCCCTCTTCACCAACAGACTCGCAGCATGATTAAAGTTCATTACGCACGTCGACGTCGCGTGAGAAAAAGTCAAATCCGACGGTTCCGCGAGTATAGCACTACTCGAAAATGGAAAGTTTGTTTCTTCAAGCCTCGCGGCAGATGGTGCACGCACTGCTGTACTTTTTAGCTGTACGCGAATCAGGATAAGAGCACTGCGATATTAATCGTTTCGGCTGACCATTGGTTTTTAGGGTCTGCATTTCTTCGGCCGCGCGTATAATTACAGGGACCGCGGAGCGAAAATTACAGTGCAGCGTGTTTCTGAAGAAATCTCAGGAGCAAATATGCGAGTTTGAAAAATCGTCTTGAGAGCATGTAATGAAGCGATTAAAGTTAAAAATGCAAATAAGTGCTTTTCGAGATTGGGCAATCTCTCCAACAAAGGATATGCTGATTTGACAGAATCGTTCTGTGATATACTAACTTATATAGGAGGAGAAATATAATACTATTAAATTTGTAGACTTTGCATAATACGTACAAAATCAGCGCTTGACAATAGTCAATAAACGAGCTGCCCTGATCGTTTCAAACTTTGAAATGCAATGCTCGCAGTAGTATATATTTCTGCAACGCACTTCATTTCGCCGCTCCTCGGACATATAGAGAGAATTCAAATACCGTAGCAGTGTGTCGCAACGAAGAACGAGTTTCTCCATTTCCCCAAGCTCTCAGCTCGATGGCGCAGTTCATTGTCCCCGATCGATTCCGCTATATTTATACTTATCAGCTATACACGAAGAAAGGAAGAGGGATGGCAGCAGCAGCAGCAGCAGCATATAGTAGTTCTCGGGTGCATTCGATCGAAGCAAAACGTCGCAGTCTGGAAATTATATTTCGTTGAGCTGCGAAGAAAGTTCGCTGCTGCAGCCGCGCGGTGTACTTCCCACGTGCAGCAGAGAAGAGGAGGAGGAGACGAGAGGAGGGAATTGATATGCACGCGGGTCAGGACAATAGGCGAGAGAACGAGGCGCTCGCGAGACAAGCGCGCGCGGCTCCCATACCCGCCGTGCTACTACGAGCACGATACCGAGAGAATTTCTCACTGGGTTTATTACGGGGTTTTGTTGTATGAACGAGGTTGTTATTAATGTGGAAAAAGCTGGTGACACTATTAGCGAGCTGCTTTGGATTGCGCGTGCTGTTTCGGTTCGGTTTTGTCTCGCGCGTGAACTGATGGCTGAATCTGAATGTTAGAAATAAAATGCATCACCTTTTTTTGTACATGAGGAATCCTAATTGAAGAGTCAATTTTTCAATGTTTTGTTGAAGTATACGCTTTGAATGCATTGCTGTAAAACTTTCTAACTGAAGGATATATACGAATAAAAGTAATTATTCATAGCTCGATGGCAGGCTACTTTATATACATACATATAGGATAATCACAAAGTCAGTTAAAATCAGAGTTTTCTGACGCATGTACTACTTCGTACTGTAATATACTAATTCTGATTTATTCAGTTTTATTACTAATTTTCAAGCGCGTTGTTATAAGATTGGTCACGCATTGATTTGAGCTTGAATCACATTTAATCAATACTTACTGTTTGAAATTAATCATTTTGCATTCCCGTAGTGTATTCATCAAAAATTTTCAATCAAACATAACATGACGTTTACTCGAATGACAAAGAAAACCAGGGACAAAAAACATTGTTCATAATACACGGGGAAAATGAAAAAAAAGCTTCAAATTAAAAACGCGCGCCGACAAAAAGTACATAACCGTTAAATCTCTCCATGCTCGAGACAAAAAAAACTCGCTCTCGTCCTCTCTCTCTTGAAACCCAACAAAAAAGCAAACACCTCATTCTCCCGCTGCAGGCGGGACAAGCCCAACCTCTCCTTTCCAGCACACAAAAACTATCACAGCGTCTCAGAGATCCCACTGTCTTACGCAGTCCTCCTCCTCGTGCTGTGTGCAACAGGTGCGCTATATATGCATCGCTATGGAGTCAACGCGATATGTGTTACAGTCCAAAGACCAGTCGCACATAGCGTGTGTCCTATCTTATCCGCAGCCCGAGGCAACGAGGTCGCCAGTAGACTTGACGAAACTCGTACACGTATTATACATATATCGTATAAGCGTATATGTGATGCTTCCTTGTGTGTCGGGGCCCGAAGCTCCTCGAGCGTGACGCCCTACCTCGGACACTCTCTGCGCGCACGCGAGCAGAGGACGCGTATATGCCGCAGTGTATTGTCTGCGGCATAAATCGCGGCCGGACTTTTTCGAAGGCTACGCCTTTGCGTACCTAACGCCGCTTTTCGGTGTATAGTCTGATGATGGTGATTTGGGCGTTTCTGTGGAAGCGCGTATACCGTAGTATGTGTTATTGGGTAGGTACACGTGCAGACGCTATTAGAGGCTGACGTCCGAAATAGGAAGTAGGGAGTTTTAGATTCGTATACGTTTTATCTGCAAGTGTGAGTCTTCTTAAGACTGGCATTGGAATGCTTGATATCTGGATCATTGAAAAACATTGCTCACATATATAAATGAATTATGAGAGTCAGCGATAAGTATCGATAAAACAAAGTATCTAGTCCGACGAAAGAATTAATAATCGATAACAGTCAACAAGTTGTCATTGCTGGAAATTTCTATTGCAAGACGTTCAGAAACAGTTCATATAATAAAAATATAATATTATAACAAAAGCCCATAATCTTCGTAGCACAGCGTTACGTCTGGCGAAAAATTCAAAGTGGATTCGTGATGTCTGCAGCAGCTCATTGTGTCGCGCGCGACGGCGGCAGCCTTCGTCGTGGTTCGGGATATTTGCATGCGAAATTGCGCACCCGGCTAGATCGGATCGACTAGATGAGAATCATACCGCAGACTCTCGCGTCATCCTTATCTTCTCTCTTTGATCCCTTTTCTTTATCGTCTTCGCACCACAATGGCTTTTCAGACGTTCGTATGCCGATTTTCGGCGTTGCGTCACTTTTGTATATTCCTCATTGTTTGCGGCGTAATGGCTTTCCCGCTTATAGTGCGTCAAGTGGATTTGATTGTAATCGATCTCGAAATAATGAGCCATTTAGATGTGTACATCGTTTATTATAACTTACAAGGACACGGAATGATACACACTCCATTCTATAAAATGGTTTGAAAAATCAACGACTCGAAATCTAATCACTGCAAAGCTATTGTAATTCTGTTTTGAAGGCAGTCATAACAATGCAGTTCCATAACCAAAGTGAAATCTCCATAAAACAATGTCAAACAGCTAAAAATACGATCCAAAAATTTTCCTCCTAGATCCACCGGGCGCATCCTTTGTGCCATCGCGATTCTTATCCTATAGCTAACAGGGTGTTAGCATGCGCGCACGAAATCGGTTTTCTATATAGGTACGCGTCGAGCGAGTACACTTTCGCTTTCGTAAAAGTTCTTTATCTCTCTTACCTTTGTACAGTGCAACGCCATAGATGTTTCGCAAGGTAGTCGCATGGGAGGAGAATGTGAGCAACGCGAGCTGTACGTATAGAACTCCATCGGTATAAGCGGCCCCTCGCATGTGTGCATTCCACAGGTGTGCAGAGCTTATGTGGGATCGAGGTGTCCTGTGGCAGGTCAGTTTCTTCGATCCTCCGTCGCCTGGATCTTGGGAGAACGAAGAGTTCGTACTTATCGGCAGAAGGTTTATGCAGTGGATCGGATATATTCTTTTGAAGGATGCTTACCTGCGCGCGAGAGTCTTAAGTATTTTGTTACCATCGCCAAGATGTGTATCGACCGCTTTTTCGATCCTTACATTTTCTGTATCCCGTCTACAATAACAATGATTATTGTTTCAGAAGCCAAATATCTGGAAAAACTGATTTTTTTTTCTTAAAAATACATACCGCCGATAATAATTTGAAATTATTTCCCGTCGTGTGTAGATATCATTTTGCACTACTAGTAATATTTATCTTTATTGTTCGAAACATTATTTCTGACACAATTTTTGTACAAGTTTTTACACGAAATATTATGTACCTGGGAAAACCCAAGGGAAACGTCATTCTTTTACGCTAGATGCTTATTTCCTTATGAGAATACGCTACGAATTATTGTTTATTGTTATTTATCAAATTTCATATTTACTCGTTCAACAGACCAATCATGCAACTATTTAAATAGGATTTAATCTAATACGAAATAGTTGTGGTGTGTGTATGGATAGATCGATAATCGATACCAGAAGAGCGGACGTCGATAATTTCGTAACCATACTGCCGTCTGCCGGTAAGGCCGGAAACTGTGAACTCAACTGTTTTCGATACGCCGAGATTTACCACGCTTGCGTAGCGGCGCTGTAAACCGTTTTTGAGTACTATATCCTTGGGTCGCCAATAGTCCTGCGAGAAAAACAATAGAGTGGAAAATAAGTGCAAGAGATCAACTAACTTGGTTTAGATTATACGCGCGGTGGCAAATATGATGATTCTTAATAATCGATATATACCTTTGATTTTAAAAATTATTGCAGATATTGTTTTAACTATATTATACCGATTATACAGATATAAAAAGTAGTCTTAAGTAAATTCCTCGTCGATATCAACAATATTATCCCTCCTCACCATCAAAATACCGGTGTTACGCGGTGCGTCTAACGACGATGTTGCTTCATTATGCGCGATGATTCGAGTACAGGGACACACGCGCTGGCATACGGCGAAGAGTTGACCGCTCGGAGAATTACGTTGTCATCTCGGAAAAAAAATCATCGATCATGACTTGTCGTCGCTTTGTATCAAGACTTCATTTACATAGAAAACGAAAAGGGGGGGATCAGTCGATACTCTGCTAATGGCCGAAAAATGCTAAACGCGGAAAAGGGGTTATGTGCCTAGCTCGAAAATATCCAAATTTTTGTGTCCAATGTTTAGAGAGCGAGAAACGAACACGTGTATATAATGAAAGTCTAAGCTTGGGCCACACGAAAAAATAACACAAACATACTGACACATGGAAACCGCTTTTAAACGAGTTAATCCAGCGGCGGTCGTTACGCGACATGACGTCAGCTTCCACTTAATTACTAAAGATGTGAAGATCAACGCGTTAGGACTTACCATTATTATGTGAAACCGCAGGCACACAAACTTGAATAAAAAAAATTGTCATAAAGCGGTGAACTGACTATTGAAGTATTTGACGGAAGGAGGACAAGGAGAAAGGGGGAGAGAGAGGAAAGGAAGAATGTTTACCACATCTCCGTCTCCTCCATTAGGTCTTTGAGTTTGTCTTGGCGCGCACCGAACCAAAATGTCTACTACTTCTCCATCACGAAGGCAAATATTGAAATGCCTGAGGTTTAAGGAAGAAGTATCGAGTCTTTATCTCATCTCACTCCTAGGGATGAGCGCAATGACGCGAGACCGGAAATCGCCACTTTCGCGCGCCGGCATCAAGAAGGAAGAGACAAGGATACGGTGATACTCTTCCTTAACTTGCTCAACCTCTCCAGGGAAAAGGGGAATGTAAAAAGTTCTAGAGATGGAGACGGTTTCCTCCTGTTAGAGAGGCTTTCGAAAGAAATCGTAACGACGATGTTGTATAATTGAGTCATTGCGGCAGCGCGATTTGCAACTAGAAGCGCATTTTTTGTGCCGCTTTGTGAGAATTTACCGATGTTTGTGCGCATCGAGTTAGTAACGGCTTTACTCCACATCGAAAAAATTTGAGAATTTAGAGAGAGAGAGAGATGATGTCAGTATTTTAAAACACGCGGCACGACGCTTCAATAAAACTTTATATCGTTACAGCTGTTGTAAATTTGCCCTTTTTTCTAATAAAACCTTCATCTCTCCATATCAAGCGTATTAATTTTATTGAACCGAAAAGCGTTCAAAAATTTCTCATCGTAAAAGCGGCTCTTGTAATATCTTATGATACGAGCAATAAATAATCGTCAATTCTATTGTCGCGCTGCCTGAATTATCCGTCATTATTAGTTCTTCCCATCGCTCGCCGCTTGGGCCTTTGACTGATGCAGCGAAAACAATTATAGGTGTCCATCCGCGCACTTTTTTTACAACTATAAAACAGCCATCATTTTTATACATGCGCGCATACACATCGTGATTAAATTTCTCGGAATCCTCGTCCATTGTTGCATCTTTCCATCATTGCTCAATAAAACTTCAGTCCAATTTATTTCTGACTGCTGCAGGCCTCTCTGCAGTCTGGCGCAAACTGAGAGTATAGCTTTGAGATGGAGGGTGGGAGGTATATAGAAAGAAGCGTGCTGGAAGAATGGCGACGGTGTCGCGCGCGCCGGAAATCGAGACTGGGACACCACTCGCGGTTTCTAATTAAGGCGGCTACAAATGACTCTTAATGCTTCATTGAGCAGAAAAAGACGTCTCGAAGCTGTCACGCAGATTTATTTTCTTCGTCGCTTATTCGCGTGAGTATACCTGTGTAACTTGTCTCCTTTTTTTCTTACCTTTCGATGTAAGAAAAAAGTAACGGGGACTTCCCTTCTTGGTATTTATTCAAATAACGAGAACTGCCGCCGCCGCCGCCGCCGCCGAGGCAACTATACCAATTTAACTACACTGTTTTGTGGATTCTTGTTAGAGCCCTATGGAGAGGCTGGTATTTGTTTTTAATTGCGTAATTCCTGCAGTCGAGCGTTTCTTTCCAAGAGGATAATTTTATATTTCCATTGCAGCAGCGCAGCTCTGGTGCAAAAATTGGCTTTGCTAATGATTTTCTTCGTGATTTGCGCGAATAACGTAACGCTCGATCGTTTGTTTACTTTTCTTTCAGCTTATTACCGCCGCCGCGACGGAGATGCTGTGGATTCGTAATACTCGTTATATGAATATTTTTAAAGTTATTAGCTGTGCGCGTCAGAGTATGTTTATTTCCAAAAACTTTCCCAAGCCATAATATAAAAACGATATTTTATCAGATAAAATATCGCGCTTTAACATTCTTTCCTCTTATATAGGTATAATGCCCATCGACATAAGCGTAAAACTTTACGGACAATAACCATCAGGGCAACAATAAATTTTTCACGAGTCAAACACGGGGCCTTAAAACGAGATTTTCAAAAGTGAACGTCTGCGAGCAGCTCGCGTAAATCATACAACAGCGTTTCACGCGTGTATAAACGCGCGTCCGCAAAAACGTCGATTTCCCTTCTCTCTTGCTCAGAATATAGGTAGTTCTCCACGCTCGTCAAGTGGTTTTTGAGCGCTCGACGACACAGTTTTTCAAAAAACGCCATTAAAATAAACGCAGATCGCCGCGAAATCATCCCCGGCGTTTATTCGTCGTCTCTCTAATTGCGCAATCACCCTCTCTCCGGTACACACATCTGACATTCCTGATGCAGCAGCCGATGGCCTTTTTTCGCTGCGGCGCTGCTGCAGCATCAGCGACTGGATTTCTATCTTGACTCGTGTAAAGTCGCATGATTGAGAATGTACGACAATGAGGGGCTCGCGTGCCAGGAGGATAGAGAGGAGAGAGAGAGACGAGAGGACGACGTCTTCGTCGGGGTCGACGGCCTTCGTACTCCGCAGTATATAAGTAGGTACAGGCAAAGGATCGAGAGAAGAGAGAGAGAGAGACTTGTGTCCAGCATCACCTATCGGACGCGGAGCGAAATAACGCAGCGCGAAGCGGACCGAGAGAGCCTGAGTCGTATAATCCGCATTCTACGGCCGCGAGAAACCCGTTACGGACTGGTGTGTTATTTATTCTAGTGTTAAGGTTGTAAAAAGGATTTTTGTAGGTTGAAACTTCGTTTTTCTGCACAAAAATCCACGAGGATTTTTTAAACTCCCAACTTCATGGCTACTTTCCGAACTGACCAATTGCGGTTGCTCGACAAAATTTTATTACACAGCCCTTGAAGATTTTTTACGTTGCTTATTTTATGTACGACGATCATTTTAATTTTGTTGACAATTAATGAATTTCTTGACATTGTTAACATTTATTTTGGGAGACGCAGAGGTAATTTGAAAAATAAACGGATCGTTCTGGATCCTTGTTGAACCTTTTAAGGAGGAAAATATTGGGACCGAGCACGTGTGTGTGTGTGTGCTCTTTCCTGGTCAATATTTGCGATCTCTTGAGATTTTGAAATGAGTTTTAATATTTCGAAAAATTTCAAGCATCGGTGCTATTACAAAATAAATTATCGCTTCCCCAAAGAAATCTCGGAGCAATATTCAATATACGCAGCCCGATGCGATAACTCCCAAGCTCACATATCTACATCTATACATATATACGCTCGCGCGAGTAATTGTTTCTTCGGAGCTCACTCGCGCCTGATGCGAAATCGTGACGCATCGACGCCTATGAATATTAATGGCCGCCAGGCTTGATTTATAGCGCTCGCAGTCATTACGATGAAGCTCTCATATACGCGCTCTTTTTAATACCCCTAGCTTATATATACCTACCCTCAGCTCGGCTGCTTTTTCTTCTTTCTCGCATTGCGAAGCGCGCGCTCGCCGCACTTTTCGCGCCGTCAGTCGTTAATCCTCGCGGGAGACAGCCTTGGCTCTTTCGCTCGGGCTGAAAAATCACACCTGCATGAAATCGCTGCTGCTGCTGCTGCCGCCGCCGGCTGCTCTCGAGAGCGCGAGAGATGCAGCGGTGAAAGTATTAGAGATGCGGCTGCTGCTGCTGCTGCACAACTGCTGCTGCCGAGCGCATCCAAGGTCAGCTGTTCGGATGCGAATTCATCTTTCACGGTAGATTCTCAGGCGGCTAATTTGTTCGTACAGCACTACACGGTAGGCGGAAGTGAAGAGTCATGGCGAATAAAATCGATTTTAATTGAAGTACATTTATATGACAAAAAAAATATACTTTTAACACATGACGTGGACTATTTTATCGTTAGAAGGGGTATTAAAAAATTATAATGATAAACAGCAAAATTATGCGCATCTCAGAGAGAAAAACAAACAGCGCGAGACTGAAAAACCTATCCAAACTCAATTCTCCTCATATTTATGGGGTTCGCGGAGCTGTATATATAAGTCACACTGCGAGTCCGGAGCTCTCTCGGCTTTTATTTTTAGCGACTGGGTATAATATACACGTGGGCTGCGCAGGATAGCGCTGATGCAAGTTTCCTTTCCTCGATTTACAACTTATATATGTGTACGCTTAAAAGTAGGAAGGGATTTAAGTCGCAAATGATTTGTGTCTCATTCGCGACAGTTCGCGACTTCTTTCGCGGGAGAATCCTTTTGCGGCGCGAGAGCGACTGCACCGTAAATGGCCGTAGGCTGGCGTCGCGCACTTCGCAAGATCTATGATGCGTGCGTAATTGCCTACTTAAAGTGCCGATTTTTCACCGGCAGACGACGCGGAGAAAGCTATAGCTGCATTATATAGACAATCGATTATTTCTTATACGTCTGATGCGCTGCGTTTATAATTGATTTCTGGCCGAAGAGCGCGCGCGGCATTCTGTTTACGCATCGGTAGAAATTAAACGATAATTTTCTTTATGCGCAAGTTTCTTTTTTAATTAATCTTGAAATATTCTTTCTGTTACAGGTGAGTTTGCGTAATGTTCTCAACGACGTTTGCAGCTTGCACAGAGTAAGTGACGCGCGATTCCGTTCGTTTTTAAATATTCGCCAATAAGCGAACGTTTTCTATATATAAATATCCACGTTTACGCAAATTACGCAGATGCTTCAGATAAGGATGAAGCTAGAAAAATTTATTATTTCGACAGTCCAATAATTTTCGTGATCATGAATATTCATTCGCCCCGTAACCCTATCTCGAATCTAAGGTATATCAGCGCCCAAAATACACTGGTAATACAGTCATATAACACTCGCGATATAAACGTTCCTTCTTTTTTCCATGCGAATAGTTAATCGTCAATCGTCGAGCATGGCTCCTTTCTGCGCCTCGACTCCGGCTAATTTTTCATAAAAATTCATTAATAATCCGACGTGAGATCCGAGAAGAGATTAGGCGAGAACCGAGAAACGCGAAATTTAACGAGAGAGTCGACTCCCCGGGAGACTTTGAGAGGAGGACAGGTTCGCGCGGAAATTTCGTCGGTACCTTCCATCAAGAGAGTCGTGTGCGACTAATCCACGAGGATGACTCTCTCCTCCTATCTCGGTTGTTTGCGAGCCAAACATGGTCGACGATGGACAGCTGGAAGGATTGAGCGAGGCGGTGGACGAGGACGCAAATTAGGCGGCTTCGGAAAGTTGTAACGCTCCCGCGGATTCGGGACGTCGTAATTCAACGGTAAGCCGGTATTAATTGGCTTGAATTTTGGGAGAAACCGTCGCCGGACTCGAAATCGCTTATTTTGTTTTTCACTCGAGGAGGTTTCGTTTCATAAAATTTGCCAAGATTTGACCTTTTGACCGAAGGCTCGTTTAATAAATTGTAAACATTATACACATTTTAGTGTGTAGTAAAAAGTGCGGATTCGTATACATAAATAATCACGGTTAATCGCAATTTGAATCTTAATTACTAAGAATCACTTTTAAAAAGGCATAATAACTTTTCTGTAATTGTCAGCACGTATCACAATAACAACCAGCATCGCTCCCCAAATTTAGTCTCGTGTCAGGCACTTTGCTCCCGATCGAGCCGTCATTCCCTACTCTTCTCTCGATTCCTGTATAAATCAGTCAAAGCGCGCCGCGGACCTTTTTAGGAAATCGTAGGGTCGGGTCCCAAAAGCGCTTTCGTAATCGGGCTACTGCTGGCTTTTCGGCTGTCGAGCCTTACTCTCTTCACCGTTATATTATATGGTAATCTTCGCTCTGCTGATGCTGCTGGTATATATGTATATACGAGAATTTGGTGATTCGAGTTCTGATGTATGGCTTTTAATTAGACCTATAAAGATAAACGACTCTCGAGAGACGAGAGAAACTCCCGGTCGGTGTAAAGTAATAACGACGATGCGTATGAGTATTTCGCTTTTGGTCGTAAAATTCATTACTGCTGCTTTTTGTAATTTTCTTAGTGCCTTCGAGGTGCCTCTTATATTATCTTAGAAAGCGAGGAGATTACAGTACAGAGGATTCGGCTTTAAAATTTTATTAATCGCGTTGTAAAAGTTGTAACAAAATGTGCGCATTCTCCTAATTAAAGAAACCTCAAAACCCAAACATTTTTCAAGATTATTTATACGCATGCAACTAAAAAGATAATTTTAAAATTCGTAGGAGTTTACAAACGATGAGCGTTACAACTACGTCACATTACTCGGTCGATTCCAAAAGTATACTTATTACACGCCCGCGTCACCGTCGGTATACAAAAAAAAGCGTCCGAGATAAATGCAGTAATGAATTTCCGTCATAGCGGCAAAGCCTTAATCCTTGTCAGAACACACCTCAACGCGCGCCGCCTCGATAATTTACGGCGCTGATCGTAACAATTAATATTATGTCAGCGCGTGCTGCATCATATGAGCTTGCGCTTGCGCTCAAAAACAAGCCGAGCGAGTGTAACGATCGGCACGGCAATTGAATAATTTATGTTTGGCCAATTATTCAAATGCAGAGTATGAGAGAGAGAGAGAGAGAGCCAGAGTCGGTCGCGCGCGCGAGCTGCAAAGCGCCGCCCCGACAAAAAGCGCGAGTATCGATCATAAACGCCGCCGCGGCATTTCTATCCGGCGAGGAAGACGTCGTCCTCTCGTATAGCAACGTTGTAATTGTTATTGCCGGGGACGTTTCATCGAGACCCTCGGCCAATTTCCGGGCCACGCGCAGCGCGCGGCGCGAGGAGGGGAACAGCTGAGCGGCTGAAAAAGGTTAATTAAGATTCCGCGAGAGGAATACATATATAGAGAGATAGCAGCAGTGGCTTCGTCGTGTTGTTGTTGTGTGTGTAGGTATGCGTGTACGCGAGGCGTTTTTTGTGGTCGCGAGGAGCCTTTTATTGGCTGCTGATGCTCCTGCTGCCGTCGGTCTACTCTTTTTCTTTTTGCGGCTCTCCCTCGGTGCAGTATATACATATATATAGACGTGCGGTTCGCGAGATGAGAGGAGCCAGGGTTTGGTAATTTATGTAGCGCGCGCGCGTCAGCCTATAAGGATTATATGCAGCGCTATATGTACATATACACAGACACAGTCGAGCGTATATATACGCGCGAAAATTGCATTCACGGTTATGCGATTAGAGCGGTTCGTGCGCTGCTGCTGGGAAGATGGATTAATGTAGGTTTTATAGGAATTCCGTAAAAATGCGAAAAAGCCGTAATTTCATTTTATATACACAACAATCATGCAAATGGTTGTTTCCAATCCTAATCGGCTTAATTTGCATGCCGTATCGGATGACTGTGTAGATAACGTGTATATGATACGTTAATATACATACCCTAAATACCAGAGGCCTATACTCCTTTTTGCCATTATTCAAAGATTATTAAAATGCTTTTAAAAGTCCATGAAATTCAAATTGGACGCGCGAGCAAAAAAAGAACTATCAAAAAGAATACAGCAGTTAGTGACAAAATAACAAGATACAGCCGATAACGCAAAAGTTATTCGACAAATGTCCGAGGAATTTGCATATTCCGTAATTACCGCGCGGAAAAAACGTCGATATCGCATTCTAATTTCAGGTATCAATGAAATCCAGTTCCGTCCGATTGCAGATTCGCAATCAGTACTAGTAAATCAAGGAGTTCCTCTCGACGAATACTGCCCGTGGATAAAAAAAGAGGTTACGATTAGCGCGACTTTGTCGCGTTATTGGCGGTGAGCCGGTTTTTTTACATCGACCATTGGGTACTTGCTTTCTCTCAGCACACACACGAGCGCATCTTCGCATAAATTTTAGCATCGCGTAATTAAAGGCGAATTTTTTATGTCCCTTTTGCGCGCGTATAACGAAGAATAATTTAGGCTCGATGCGTGGGCAGGGCGAAGGTGATAAAAGCTCGCGCCATATCGACGAGCAGTTTGTGTGCGGGCATAATCAATTTTCAGCTGACGATAACAGAGTGAAGTCGAGATGCGATGATTCTCAAAAAAATCGCCATGCTTGCGTAAAGTTTTATGAGGTACGCTTGAGATTGCACTATAAGGCTTTTATGATCGTAAAAATGGTTTTTTTCATAAAAATAAAGCACATTTTTCGGGAAGAGGGCGGTGAACTTGACAAATTATGACTCAGACAGACGTGTGTGATGAAACGGTTCGCTGTACATGTAGACTAATGAGCTTTCATGAAAAAATTATTGAAATCTGTGTACTACTTGAAAAACCGAAGTAATAAGAGCCCCATCAGCGTTGATTGATATTTCTAATATCTCTTACATTTTTCAAAAGCCTCCGGCAGATAAAAAAAAAACAGCTCAGTTATGCAAATCGACAAGCCCGGCATCAGCTGTCACGCGCAAATGTACGCGCGAACGCCGGCGGGAGAAAAAATTGTTGCGAAAAAGGAGCTTTTTAATTACCGACCGATTCATATCTTCGAAACGTTCGAGAGCTAAGAATGGTGTGTTGGATATTCCCAAATTCATGTCAAATACGTGTGGGAGTTTCAATTTTTTTCTGGAACAGGTAGACGCGGAATCGTCGGTAAGAGTAAACATGACCTCGCTCGATTTGGTGTCCGGCGCGCCATCGCGATGTTTGCCATAGGGGAGAGCGATTGCAGCGCAGTTTATTATCTAATCTTTGGGCTGGCCAAGCTCAGCATATCGCGAGTGTCAGGTATATATATGTGTACGAGTAAACTTGTTTTTCTCTCCCAAGATACGGTGTTGCGTTTATATTTTTTGAAGATCAATTAGGGGCTTTACTATTATGTCACTCAGTCTGCACTAATGGTTTTACACTTATTACATGAATTGAAAATTTCCAATTCCTCTATTCCTGGAATAATTTCTTGACGTCAAAGTGAGCACACACACACTACTTTAGTTATAAACGCGCATATGCGCATAGGAACTGTGCTAATATTTGACAATATCCTCTGGTCTGCCTTGTGGATTATCTACACATGGATCGCAAACAACAAATTTCCAGGATATTAGCGAGTTATTTCTAATCCAAATATTGTACATACGTGTATCGATGTACAACACATGATTTTTGTAAAGTCACGCCATACTTATCTTATCCCCAATTTTTAAGTATCAACTCCATATCAAAAAGTAAAAAGAGGAAAACTCTGCGGGTTATATACACGCGTCGATAATATAGGCAATCTTGTTCATAGCTTCATATGCCTGGACAGATTGCGAGTTGTAAAGTTGAAATATTCGAGTCGTTATACTTGCAAAAAATAAAGAAAAACCCAAGCCATCTCAGCTATCGATAATGACTTGGCGCCTCATCTTCACCCCATCAACGTCGCCATCATTCGCATATCCTCGATCATCGCGGAATAATCCATCCACACGCGTAGTCTAGAAGAAAAAGAACAAGTCGCATAATGCACGCGTATGCTCGCGCGAAAATGATGCCGCTAATATAAACGGGTTCGCGCCTAATGATCGTTTGGCGCCTTGGCATGTTGTATATGCAACCGTAATATGGATAAGATTCCTTGCAGCACTGTATACATTAAGCGTCGCCGCGCTACCTATTAAATATTACAAAACCAATTAATGCTCGCTCGCGGTGGACGGTAGTCGGGAGCTCCAGGCGTCAACCGGTATCTCGTCGGTGCAAGGAAAAATTCGAAGAGATACAAGCTTGAGTTGCGCGCACGACAATAAGGCGAAAAGAAGGAGAAAGAGTTATTACGACGAGAGCTTGAGTCAACAGAGTATATAACTGGAACATATTTCTAGAAAATTATTTTTCAAAACCATATGCTTTACGAGGACTGGTTATTCACGAGTTTTCCATTATTTTAACTGCAGCTCTAATGCTGCACGCGAATGCTCGGTGTATTGATTGTTTTTAAGATCACGAGTATTTCTAGTTCGTTAATTAATGTCTGTGCGTTGTACCTGCACAATAAATCACAAAAATCTGAAACAATAACAAAAAAAAATATCAAAATATTTTTTTACGCGTCTTGTGCAGAAATACGATGACGACAGATGTATATTAAATGACGCCTTTTCAATAACTCTTCATACGTATCGACTAAAGCAAATATTCCAAAAAAATGTATTAAAGCAAACATTCGGCGCCAGCGATGTTGTCCGAGAATCGCCAGGCGTCATTTTCAATCTTGCCGTATCTTGATGCGCTGCCTCTCCAGGTTCCAGAAGCGTGGGCGTTGCCGCGCGTGCCGGCCGTATTTAGTCAGCCCAGAAAGTATATAATACTCTTTTCTCGCTGCTCCCAAAATTTATCGAAATGCTATTTCTCCAACTTTCATCGGATAACAGCGAGATATCGATCTAATAATTATTTTCTGATAGATTTTTCTTTCAAAGTATCATGTAAAGAATTCTGGGTTTGGAACTTGAGGCGAAATAATCATTTGGGTGCAATGGACTCATTCGAATCTCGAGCTAGATTCGAAAATAAAATTTAGGATAATTTAGCCTCGAAAAAAATGTTGAGCTGGCTTGACGAATTGAATCCCAAGTATAATACAAAAGTTACTAAGTCAAAATTTATGATCAACGGTATATGCCCTCCGAAATTCCATTCGTGCGCATCTCACTAATTTACGATGCGAGTGAGATAAGGATTTCGCGGCTGCGGCCTCGGTGCTATTACACGCCTCGTCCATAAAGTCTTTTATCCGGATCGCAGAGATCGATTTGGCGGCTTTATAACGGAGCGGCGGCCTTTGGCTTCTCCGCCTTCCCGACGAATTTCATAAATAACGCTTCGGGAGATCGAACGCGGCAAATTTGTATAGTCTTTTAAGCCTTTCTAAAGCGTTTTTACCTTTTATCGTTTCTTTAGAGTCGATGATGCGTATAACTTGGACACTTTTTGCCGTCGTATCATCGATATCGTAATTATGCGAGATTTCACGTCGCTGAAAGCGAAAAGTATCGTTATAACCCCCCTAAACCGAGTAAAAACATTGATGGATTCGCAAAAATCTTTAATTTGGATTTACGCTCTCGAAAAGCAGCATTCGAAAAAATAACACGCTTTTTAATCCCTGTATTTATATATTAATAAATAAACAAGGGATTACCAAAAGTAGGCAACATTTCAGTCTTATCAGAGCCACGCATCTATTAAACGTCTCGTGTGTCAAACTTACAAATATCATCGAGAGCCGCATCACACAGCGAAAGAAGTCTTGTTAATCCGTCTAACACGCATTAAGCATATCTTTATTCGAATTTTTTCATTCCACTCTTCAATTCGCCGCGAGGGAACGCAAAAAGAGCCGCGGCCACGAAGAAATCCACACTCCGCTGACTTTAATTACGTCGAAAAACTTGAAACCTCGCGAGACGACAGTCGTACAAAAAAAAAAAAAAAAAAAAAAAACGCGAGAATCCCCGACAAAAAAGAAATATATAAGAGAACCAGTTTCCCTAGATATCCAGTCGTCTCGGGGATCCAGAAAATTTCGGCCCGCGCTGTCGCGCGATGTTAACAAGCCGACAACTGCTCGTCTTTCGTACCTCTCCACAGAAGCTTTCGCGCGGCGCATTCTTCCACCTTTCGAATAAACTTTATTCCTCTCATTTCTCCCTGTCCCTTTGTCCCTATGTCCGAGCAGCCGCTTTGTCTTTCCGTCTTGCTCGCGCGTCGCGTCAATCCTCGGCGAGAAAACTGGTTTCGCGAAGGAGAGAAAGAGAGACAGAGAGAGCAGGTATACGGCGCGCAAAACAAATTAATAATAAGAACATCATAAGCCCGCTCCAAGGATGCCCGCAAGAGCCGAGGTACACATACCGGCGCGGGACGAGTTACACCGCCCGACTTTGCGCTTATACATATATAGCTATACACGTATACGTGCGAGCGACTATGTGTGTACCCATTGTAGTCCTGGAAATTCCGGTCTCTCGTTCTTGCGACATTTCTCTACGCTTTTTTTCAGGAATTATATAGACTAGAAGTTGAGCGCACGCGCGCGAGCGAGCGTGTTTTACTGCTGTACACTGGATATTTCGAAAATTTACGAGAGCAGTACGCGCACGTGCGCCTGCTTTCCGTGTGGACTCGTTTTGATACTGTACGTTGTTCGTTGTATATATACAGAGCACAGGATGCGACATCTTCTTGATCTATGCGTATCGCTCTGATATACGCGATTGGGATCTGATGATACTGCGGGAGGACTAAATATATCTACGTTTATATTCCACGCAGGAGGAATAGTTGAGGAAGTCAGATCGAAGGATAAGAACTTTGAACTTTAAAAAAAAAACGCGAACCAAGGAACAAAATTGTGTTTTTTATACAAGTATACGTCCAACAACGCGACAATAAGCTTTATTGCACGGAGCCGCGCTTCGCGAAATTCGAGAAAGCAAAGTCCCGAAGAATACCCTCTCGCGATCTCGAAATTTATCGTAATTTACGATTTCCTTTTTACTCTCTCGCAGAATCACTCGGGGTCTTCTTTATCAGCTGGTCGGTTCTCCCGGTCTCCAGAGGGAGCCACCGTCGATCGCGATCATGTTTCGCGGCTTAGGTTTGATGCTTTTTCCTTTGCTTTTTTTATTAATAAACGTCCCTTCTACCTCTGCGTAACCTCTCGATCGTTCGTTCAGATATACACTCAGAGTTTCGTTCTTCGCGAGGTACAAAGAGCGAGAGGGACCAGACAACAACACAGCAACGGGATGACCCGCAGGGTATATTATACGGATGAGCAAAAAATAGGGAGATCTGGTTGTTCAATGAATATATGTCTGCATCACGTGGAGCGTTATTGTATAAGGCTTAATTACAGTGCTTGCCACTCAGGAGAGACCAGGTATCAGTCTCTCTGGCAAAAATCTGACGTATGTGTGGGTATAAAGCATGGTTTTAAAAAATCGATAATTTTCTCTGATTGTCATTGAATGAACATTGGCTTGAAAAACGGGAATCTATTTTGAGTTACATATAGCTAGGATCGAGGTGAGACAATTTTGACGAGCAGACAATGCGACTTGGATACCGTTTCAATTACCCCCGTTATTGCTGAGTGAAAAAGTTAAAATTCTTCAATTCCATTTGCGAATGTCACCGAGTTGAACTATACAGTTAATAAGCTATCAATTCCAAGTCACGCCGAGTAATAATAGCGTAGAGAGATCCAAAATGAATAGCCATAGAATGAATTTTACGATCGAGCAGAACATTGTGTCCGCGTTGCAGGAATCTACATAAAACTTGAGCGTAAATTAAGTAACAAACGAGTAATATCACTGGCGAAACGAAAAAACTATCCCGTAACGACATTTCACGCGCAAGAAACCTCGCTGTATAAAAACGTCGTCCGCTCAATAAAAATATTTCCAAGTCATTAAAACTGTAGCCCGGTATATCGCGCGGAGCAGGATGCATGATTGGTCGTGCGAGTGTACCGCGCGAAAACTAGGCTAACTCGCAGCACTACATAGTCAGGCTTAAAATTCCATCTCGGCATGCAAGAGTGTATCTTTATCGCTGCGACATGTAACCGCAGCAGCTCCAAAGACGTTACGTATATACGCGCGTATAATATGCATGGCTATATCGAGGGAGTACGTGACCCAGTAGTGGCCGACGTATCGATACCCGAGGCATGAATCGAAGTAGCGTTACCTCATTGGCGATGTCCCCTGCCACAGCGCAGTTGTTGTTGTGCGTATATTCGTATATTATACAGTATGCGAGGTGCAATTGCGAGTCGATGATCCAAGCTCTTGAATATGGCTATACGATTGAATTTTCCCGATTTTGGTTTCGCGGCTTTTGCGCCGAAAGTTAATCAACAAAAATTTTAATCCTTTGAGTCTTGAAATATTAAAACCCAAAGGATGAAAGGGCGTTTAGTGCCTCATTGAAAATCAAGGAGCAGCTTGCCACATTTGAAATTACAATCGATTATCCCCGAAAAAATGATTTTCGCCCTTTGCATTTTAAAACACAAGGGACAACTCTCCGAAGCATAGTATTCCAGTCACACCGCAATAACACCATGAAAATTACATCCTACGTTCGAAGTCGGCAGCTCTCGGCTACCGAATAATACATAAAGTCAGCGCGTCGTGTGTGTAATCTACCTATGCAATCCCTTATCGCTTAAGAAACGAAACACGCCTTCGAAATCCCAACTAATTATTCCCAGCTAACATCAGCATCGGAGAAAAGGACGGAGAGATAGAATAAGGTCGCAGGGGGGGGGGCAGTTCGAGAAAGAGGAAGCGGAACGGACACATTTACATAGGTTAGAATGCGCGGCCTGCGCTTCTTCGATCGACGTATATTATGCATTCCCCCTCGTTTCTTACATATTTCCAGTGCTGCTGCTGTATTTCCCCTGTGGTACTCCCCTTCCCTCTATTTTTCATTCATCGAGTCCACTCCTCGTGTGTCGTCGTCGTCATATATGCAGCGGACGTGCATCGACCTCATCTCTTGCTCTGCATCAGCAGCAGTGATTCCCGTGATTGGAGTCCATAAATACACACCCGGACACGCGTATTATGAAATTTCTCCGGCTTCCTTTTTTTCTCTTCCTGATGCATATATATATACATGTACGCGATGGCTTCTTCACTTTCTTCTTGTATTATATAGGCACAACGCTTGCGGGGATATTATAGGTGTCCGCACGTTGACACGTATATACTTCCTGGGCAGACGCGCGAGCATCAATTTTTCATATACGTTTTATGGGTCTTTTAGCGTCACGTTGCTGCTGCTGCCGGCGGCACTCGCGCGATCATGTGGGAATATGCCACTGCAGCGACTGCGATGTTCGTCTGAGTTTCTGATTAATTTGTAAGCCGCGTGTCGGGCATCCGAGTGATTAGGGAAATCGGCACAGGATGTCCGGTCGCATCGGGTAATTCCGAGAGGATGTAGGTGCGGAATTGTAGATTATGGAGAAAGTCGCCGCAAGGTCGTGGTGTAATTTGATATCGATACTTGTCGATAACTCTATACATATGATATGGAACACGCCATGTATACATTTTCATCGGAATCATAACAAAGCTAATACCAAAAGAAAAACAGGTTTCTTCGACTCGCGCTCGAAAAGTAGTATAAATAGTGCGTTGCGTTAATTACCATACGTACCTTCAGTTTTGTTAATCGTTCTAATTGGACGCGGTACTCGTACGAAGGCTCTTCGTCTGCAGGTTCTTTATTTTTTCTCTCTCGTCAAGTGCATTAGTAGCTGCTAATAGTCGGCAAGGGCCAAAGCATCAGAGGAAAACGCTGATGCCCAGCTCGTCATCATCTCTCCCTCGAACGTTTAGAGGATTTAAGTGAAGCTCTCTCGCCAGAAACGTTAAGTGGCTCGCGCGATTACAATTAAAATTGAGTGCCACTGGAAAAAACAAATATAACCAGGATTTGTTTAGAGCATGCAATTAGAATATTTGACGAGTGCACAGGTTCATAACTGGAATAAAAGTATATAAACCTTTATTATACACCGCGCGGTATATATGTGCAGATGAGATGGAAGGAGAAAATAAGACTGGATAAAATACAAGTTCAGAAAGTCCATTAAATTGGCGCACGTACCAGCTTGCAGAATCATCCGACGAAGGGGGGTGAACAGCAAAGCACCTTGGAGAGATCCACGCTGCATATAAGAATATAATAAAGCCACGTAGCAGCGGCGCGGAATCACGAACGTTCGTGACGCCGCCGTGTCGGAGATGGTGAAATTGAGGGAATAAGAAGAGCCGCGCACACGTATGTGCACCTCTCTCTCTCTATCTCTTTAATTTTCAAGAGAACCGACGCGTTGTGACAACTGAGCGAGTGAACGTTCGATGGCGAATTTTCTCGCTGCAGCAGCGACGAGGTGAATGCTCTTGGTTTATATACAGGCGTTGTGCAAGAATTGTGGAATCAAAGTTGCGAGAATTTTCAGAGGGAATCTCGGTGCGATTATATTGATTGGGTATAAATCGTTTGAATGATCGTAAATTACTCTGATCGATATTGATCAATGAATTGTATTTCGCTCTTTTTCATTATCTCTGATGATGATAACACGAGCGCATCATATAAGCGCGCGTATTGCGTTCCGAACCATTACGAAATAGAGCGGCTAGAAGAGGACAAATCTATTAAAATTATTATACAACACGTAAGCGCGTATATATAATAACGTGTATATAAGACTCAATGTCAAAGCGGAGAATGCAAACACGTCGATTTTAACTGTCCTGGCCTGGAAAATGATGACTGATCGAAAAAGAATGGGCGCATACGTTGTTTACGGCTTTCTTGGCATATGCCCGTAAAACTACACGAATACCGGCATCATCAGCCGAAGAGCACAACAATTACAGGATTTTTTACACGAGGCGCACGCGCGCAGCACCTTAAAAGCGCTATAACTCAAAAAAAGGGGATAAAAAAGAAACGAGAGTCAGGTCGAAAGAGAGAGAGAGTATAGCGGAGCGGAGGAGATATAGAGCTAGTCAGAGAGTGAAAAAGTAAAAAAGAGGAGAAGCAGGCCCCGAACACGCGAGAAGCAGGCGAGAAAAAGGAGCAAGGCGGGGATCCATTAGCGCGCGAGAGATAGCAAGGACGCGGGGAGGCTCTCTTTTCCTTCGTCCTTTGCTCTCTTCTGCTTCTATACTGCCGATGCTTCGGCCGAAACGCAAGAGAGAGAGAGAGAGAGAGAGAGAGAGTCTTAATGCTGGAATATTTCATTCGCGCGACACTCGATAAAGCGCGGTGTAGCGCATTTCCATAATTAAAATTTATACGAATGCATTCGCGGGATTTAAAGTCGACGCTGCCTCGATTTTTTGTTGTTATTAATTCGGAGAGATGCATTAAGAGCTTTTTTTTGTCACTGAGTTATGCAGTCGGAGCGAGTGCGTTTAAATCAATTCGGGGCGTATTAATCTGGTCACACACGGGGCGACGGAATATTTTCGAAAGCTAATAATACACGCTTGAGCGAATTTCACGCTTATACTTCTGGTTTTAGAGAATTGCTTTATGTGACCCGCTTGAATGTATAAGAGAGCGTTCGAGGTTTGCTAGGATGCAAATTACGCTTCTGAAAAATCAACTGGAAATTAACTACTGCAGTATCAGTATACCGCGGGGACGACAATTTACTTTACAGGGAAATCGTTTAGTGCCTTCGCATATACAAAGCTCGAATCCTATATACATTATCGTCACTCTCGATTGGCCGCACGGCGAGGCGCCAGCTTTCGCGAGATATAAACTCGAATCCTAGAAACAAGCTCGAGAGTCCGCGGCGAGTCGTCGCTCCAGGATTTTACACGGTCGAAGACCCCGAGAGCCGACTCTTCGCGTGTATACGTGCACTGTACGATGTAATGGTTGTATAGCTATATAGAGACAGAGAGAGAAGGTCGAGTATTATGTGTATCGCGCGCCTTTATTACAAACGCGCCGGGTGAGCTTGCTAACAAGCAATTAAATTAGGTCCGAGTCCGTTTGTCGACGCGCGGCGTTGTCCAAGCTCGCCGTGTGTTTATCTTATTGTTGATTTGAATTTCAAGCGTAGCCGCGCGCTCTTGTTTATGATTTTGCACCCGGTGTTCGTTATTGCCGAAGGTATTATTTTATAACAGAGATTCTTACTTTTTTCTGATCGAGAGCTTTTTCGCTATAGCAATTCTTCTGACTTAATGAGCGGCTTCGTTAACTCGGTTACGCGTTAATTACGCGGAAATTACGCTTTGCTTGCAGCCCAATAACACTCGCAAAATTATTATCATTGCCCGACACCCCCCTACTGCTGTATATAGCTGATGCTGGCCCCCAAGAATGAAATATATCCCTATTTATAGCTGGACTTTACGCGCAAAGTACACCTTCTCCCTGTACACACACACACACACACACACACATATGTATATATACTGCACGCGCGCGCTCTTTCTCTTTCTCGACATTATTTACTGCGACCTAACGCCTTTGCTAACTCGTTTTTTCTCCCTTTTTGTTTCAGGTGAGTTGAGCTGCACAGTGCGCACCAAGTGGGCGCGAGAGCGTATACATGTATATATATACGTCTCGCTCGACCGGGGCCTGACCTCTACACGTTTTGCCGCTGCAGAGCAAGAGAGGAGGTGCATTATTGCGCGATAAGCATCGCACGCTCGGGGAAGAAGTTCGTTAGCGGCTGCTCTCTCTACCTACTGCAGTCGGAGCGAGAAGAGCCACTGGTCAAAAAGTGCTAAGGAGCGATATAAGCGTTATTGCCGCCTCTCTCGTACATATACCTACTATATGTAACTTTCTACTTCTTCCTTCTTCTTGTTTTTCGAGCTTCAATTTGAATAATTTTCGCCTCTCGGTTATTGAAGAGCTTTGCGTTTTCCTTTCTGGGAAGAGCCATCGTATGTGCTGCAGAAGATTCTGTTTCGATTGCACAATGATGTATAGTGGAAGCAGCTGATTTTTCCATTACATAACGTGCCTGGACTGCTCTGATTTGCGATGTTCAGAGCCTGCCAGGTGCAGATTGTAATCTCGGTGCTGTGCCGCGTTGTGCAATCGAGCGCTCTATCTGTATTATTTGCGAATGTCGGCTTCTCTCGGTATATTTTACGCAATATGTTTACTTTGATGATTTTCTTGGTAAAAGATTTTCAAGTAACAACAATAAGCGAATCTTTGATTTTTGCATAGATTCACGGTTGTTTTTATAACAAAATGCGATCATTAGAATTCTGTATACATAATTATATAATTGATCGCTGATTTATTCCTTAATCAAGGAAATTTAACGAGTGCATAAATCATCCAAAAGCGACGTCTATAAATATATCTATAAAATCTCTCCGGATGTCAGCAAAAAAAAAGTCCAAAAAAGAAGGAGGAGGAGGAGGAGGAAGAAGAAGATAGGTAGAGACACCACCCGAGGTGCGCGCTTCTGCTCATTTGCAGCTGACCCAAACGCTCGATCGCACACACAGGTATACGGAGAAGAGTCCCAGATCAGCATAGATGTGCCAAAAAGTTCCTGGGATCGGGCAGCATCTTTTTCTCCTTTTTCGGCGGCGGCCTAGAGATCGCGCGTCTCGATCGCCGCGAAAAAACACGTGTTATGCGGCCACCACCAACGTATAACGCTCGTTTCTTCTCTCGCTCTCGCGCACCGTTTCTTTTTTCATAGCT
The DNA here is from genome assembly GCA_900474305.1 of Cecidostiba fungosa. Classification (NCBI taxonomy): domain Eukaryota; kingdom Metazoa; phylum Arthropoda; class Insecta; order Hymenoptera; family Pteromalidae; genus Cecidostiba; species Cecidostiba fungosa. Next base: position 21,702 of record UCOJ01000910.1, on the reverse strand, counting down.
GACTTCGTCCGGCAGATGAATGAAAAAAGAACTGAACGCGCGAGCTCGTGATGTAAACAGGAACTATACAAATGACACGAATTTGGATTTTTATATAATTTTCTCGCAACTGCTCGATCGTTCTGACGAAGGAAACGTATACGCTTGGAGATTTTTCTGTGAAACGATTTACTCGAACCTATAGCTATATAAAGCACTAAACACTTTATTACGCAGAGTATATATGTTTTTCGAATAATGTCGGTTTAGAGATTTCCTTAATCGGAATGACAGTAGCTGCTACTTTACCTCTCGAAAGTCGAAGCTTCTTCTTTTCGATATGAATCTCTTTATATACGCACGAATACTCCTTTATTCTTTCGCGATTCCTTCTCCAATCATTCCACGCCCTTCTAACTTTGCACAGCGGAGTCTGCACGTATACCCGTTCTTCCTTTTCTCCCTGGCACCGTCGCGGAAACTCGACACCTCGAGGGGGGAAGAAAAAATCAAAAGACCGAGGGGGCGATGTCTCGATTTACGGATTTATTCTCGATCGATCGGCCGATCTTTTTTTCTCCTGGCTTATTTGGAAGTTTGGACGGCTGTATAGCGACGATGTGTAGACTCGATAAAGCTCTCAAGAGATTATACAACACGGTTTGCAACGAAATTAAAGTGCTTTCGATTTTTTACTTACCGATTACAGCTCAAAACTGAGGTTCTTATAATCTCGTATCTGTTATGCGTGTCTCATTATAAGAGAAGTTTTCAGAAGGCTAATTTTGTAATGTCGGTATAAACGAACGCTGAAAATATCTTATTACTTCTTCCTAAGATTCTGTCACCGCTGTTAGATAATAATCGGTATATAAGCCAGTAATTACGCCGAGATCGCAAGGAAAAGTACGTCTGCCGCATGAGATATTGTCAGCAGTCAGATATATTCCGCAATTAATTATCGCTGCGCTCTGCTCAGAGCGAGCACCTGACGCACACATTCTCTCTCTTTCCCTCTATATAGATTTATATATAGCTATATATAAATTCGTTCCACCCCGATAAAATCCCGCGAACGCTCCATGCAAGTCCTTCTCCTTTGAGATAAAATCCCGCGCCGATCGACTCTCATCGATATTGGCTTCGGTTTGTTTTGCTCGATTTTCGTATCGGATCGACTTGGTACATATTCGCGCCGTGCAAAACGGGCGGCAAGTGTAATTTCCAAAGGGAGCTTTTTTTAAATGCTGATTTATCTCCGAATTTTTCGATTAATAGCAAATCGGCTTATTTAGCCGCGGTGAAAAGGGCATATTAATAAACTGGAACGAGACGATGCGTGACGAATATTCAGGCGCATCCCGCACGTTCTTTTTAATTTCTCGCCACAAAATAATTGCTTCATGACAATAACTTGCATGGCTGCATTTGTCTAGCATCTCGCAGACTCGTGTAGGAATGTTTTAATGCTCGGTTCGCCCTTTTTTCCATACTTATTATTATCCGCGCAGCGCATATTCGTGTATAATCTCTCGTGTATACAGATACTTTTCACGCGCTCGTCTGTACATTTACATGCAGATGGATAAACGGCGCGTATTATGTGCGCACAGGTATACGCGTGTCGCCGGTATGTAAATTTTTCCTCTCGCTATATACGACAGAGTCGCGTCGCGAAATTGCCGGCTTGGCCGATTCTTTCTTGCGCGAATAAACAGATATGGATGAGAAAAAGAATAAGAAAGAGAGAGAGAGAGAGAAATGTGACAGATGGGTGGATGTCGTTGGGCAGGTAATCCGAGTGTAATTAGGCAGGATTTTTCGATCGAGTTTGCTCGAGTGAATGTGCTTTACATACAATCGGCGAAGCGGGTATATAAGGTGTATTTGTTTTGTTTTGCCGACTCGTGTGTGCTGCACTGCGTCGCGTATGTGCTTTCGATTTCAATGGGTGATTGAAAGTGTCAAGCTGAAAAATAAATACTCGGTCGGGCGCGCAAAAACGTTAAATTATGCACTCGTAAAAATTTCGATTTTTAACAAAAGGATTTTTAAAAAATCAGTCCGGCATATCAACGAGACAATTAAGATGAAAGATATACAATTTGCCATACGCGAGCTGAGCTGCATATAATATAATGGACGACTATTGAAATTATTTCCTTATCGTCATTGTTGGCAAATATAAGAGGGAAAAAATCATCCGTGCAGTATACTTACGCGTTTTATCGAGAGCCAATCAAATTCATCAAAAACACTCAGCAAATTACACAACGACGAATTATCCCCGCGCGCGCGCAGCAGACATCCATATAAAGCCCACCTCCTCGAATTCAGGAAAAAACGAGCGCACGCGTATGTATAAACTGCAAGAAGCGAATCGCGGCGAGAAGCGTATAATCACGGCAAATCGAGCGAAATCACGCTTCGCGCATTTGAGTAAACGCTCTCGTCAAGGAGTGTATATATATATATAGCGGAAGGCCGCGTGGGTGCTGCTGCCGGCTCGCGGAAAATTGATACCGTCCGCGCGAGAGCACTGTACTTATGCAAATCGACGAGGACTGGGGAAGGTCGGCAGCAGAGCGGCCAATTTATTCGCACGCATATACGCGCGTGAAACAAAAGGGCGAGGGCTCGTTTTCGCGATATACAGTTTGATAGATCTCGGACGATAAGACGATATTGAGAAGACGTAAATTCGGCAGCTTGAACGTATACACGGCTTTTTCCTTCTTATTCCACGCAACTCGTCGAAGGTATATAAATATACGTATATCGAGCTTTTTTGCCGAGCGCGTCCGATAAATCTGCCTCTGTTGCAACGGCCCGGAGATATCTCCTCTCGCTCTCGGTCCCAAAGTCCCAAGACAGTGCCTCCTTTTTCTCTCCTCCTCCCTATCTTTCTCTCTCTCTCTCTCTCTCTCCTCAGTGTATACGTATAGTATAAGACAGTCTAGGTATACTATACGCGCGCGGCATATAACGACGAAAGGGGGATCCGGCTGGTCTCTCGCACGCGCTCGCGCGCGCGGCAGTCGCTCGTTTTACAAGTTGTTTTACAAGGATAGGACAGTCGTCGGCACCGCATGAGATCCCGGCCCGGCTCTCGCTTGTCTCTCTCTCTCTCTCTCTCTTTCTTTCTTTCTTTAGCCGCGAGTTTTCGAGGGAGAGAACGCTGCCGCCGGGATCGAACGAAGAATCCTTTTGTTCGCGCGCGCACGGCGTTTTTAGCGCAGGCGACGCGCCGGTTATCTATGGGTTCGCGGCCGACTGATGTCGGCAGCGGTTTCGTCGCGATTTATCGGGTACTTTTCTGTCGACGCTGATGGAAAAAAAGGGGGAGAGCTCGCGAGGTGAACGTGATTTTGGCCTGTAATTGGTTGGGCTGTCAGGCTGATGTCGGTGGCTTGTTTTTGAAGGATCGCGACGATCTTTTTTTTTCGATTTTATAGTATATAGGTACACGACTAATTTTTATATGAGCTTACGCGAATATACTTTCGAGTTTCTGCAAACGGCAGGTGCCAAGTAACTCCTCTGCGGGAATAAAGGTCGAGAGAGCTATAATAATAGAAAACGAATAAAAGATGAAGATGTAGAGAAAAAGAATCGATTCTCGGGACACCCGCGGCGTGCGTGTATCTCTGTTTCTCGTTGGAGATACCGCACTTACTCCGTCGTCGGCGGCAGTGGCAGGAGGAAAAAAACCGAGGGACGGCATCGTGCAGGCGAATAGTTAGGCGCGCGGGGCAATTTAGTAGCGGCGCTGGGCTAATAATGATTCACGTCAGTCAAGCCGAGGCCGGACGTACGTTCCACGATGCAAATTCATGAAATATCCTGCCCCCCTCCGTGTGCTACTACTCTCTTTCTCCCTCCTTTCTCTCAATTTGCTCACTACCGCCTCTCGCGCACCCTCTCTCTTCTTCTCCTAATCTTTTGTTTTCTTCCTCTTCCTACTTTCGCTCAGTTAATTCCAATTGCTACTCCGATTCTTTTAATTGTTTCTTTCCCCCGTTACAAGTGCGCGCGAGGAAATCCGAGACCGGCGTTCGTCGTGGGCGTCTTTTTTTCTTACTCTCGGATTGATCGAATTAACGTAACTCGTACGTGTTAGTTTTGCGATCGCGAATTCAAAACAATTATCCGTTCGAGAAATTTTGCAGATCGTTAACCAGCCTTAGCAATTTATGATCGCAATGAAAATCTCATTTTATTCGACGAGCCGCATTCCCCGGTTGTACACAGTCCCCCGCTGAATTATCTCACGCATTATACAAACAAAATATCTTAATAATATCGTGCCGTTATAGTGCCGCGTATATATCTATTACCATATAATGGACGCGAGACACGTACAACAACCATTTCAATTACATAACTCGCTTTATTATATGTGATACCAGGCGCGTATAGAGCTATACAACGATATAGTATATAGATGTATAATACTATATACACACGGGCCGTGAACTCGTAAAATTCTGCGTGATTCATATCGCGAAGCACCGAGCGAGCGGCTTTACAAAGCGTTTACAGTCGCATAATTTATATTCGATTGCTCGCAGCTCAGGCCCGAGCTTTCTAATATATTATAAAAGCTTCGCGACGACAGACGGACGGGATCATTGTTTACAAGCGGATCGACGGACGATCGAAGACACGCACGCTCCTGAAAAAGAGAAAAAGCCCGTCTATTTTATACGTATGCGAGAGAGAAGGAACGAGTTTACGAGTGCAGCAACAGAAGCTCCTGATGCTTAGGCTCTTCTCTTATAATCCGTGCCATTAATTGCCCTAAGTCGACGTGCGCGCGATCGGCAGCGAGCTATACCGCTGCTTCGTGCATCCGATAATGTGTGCGTGTATACCTATACATACCGATGTTCCCAAATGGCCCATAAATATTTCCGACATGCGCTAATCCATGCGAATGATTATTTTTTTGTCTTTTGTAAGTTTACAGCGCGGTGCATGGAATCGTGTGCGAAATAGTCGAATGAAAAGGTTTATCTTGATCGTGTCTGACATTTGCAGCGATTCCATGCTTGTGTTCGATTCGATTGGAAAAATGCAGAGGTCCTTTATCGCTTATTATTGATATTTTTAGGAATAAGTCTTTACGATGAATGAACTAAACAATAACTTCAATTCGATTGATTCCGTGTGTGGAAATTTGTTAAATTATAGACGATAACAAAATGTAAGGTCATTACTTGCTTGAGTGTCTTGACATTAATGGATATCACCACATTTATATCCCGTCGTATATTACAATTTATATCTCATTGTGCTGTAAGGCGCGCGTTGTTCGAACAAATATTCCAGTATACGTGCGCGCGATGAAACATTTTCCATGTATACCTACAAGATCGACAAACGTTTTATTAAGCGTTTGTTGCTTTTCTATATAATACAATGTAACGATCGCAGAATGTGAAAAATCGAAGATATGAATAAGCATATCGAACGGCTCACTCATGTAAATTAATGAAGCGACGACTCGAGCCTCTCGAGGAGGAAGAAGAAGGTATACATATACCGAAAGCAACACGAAAATACCGAGATTTAACGGAGCGATAGGACAAAAGGTTCCCAGGACCTTTTTGAAGTTAAAAACGTTTCGATACAGAATTTATTTCGTTCGACGAGTAATAAACTCTCTTCAGCAGTTCTTATACCCTTCTATACGCAAGATTATGTTTTGAGTCTCAACCTTACGAATAATCCATATTCAATTTCTAAATCAACGTTTCAGCATTAAATATTTCCTGAATATACCAAAGATCCAACAACTCGAGCCGCTTATAAGACGCAAACTCCTCGTATTATACGCAGACTAACAATGTCCGAAATCAATTCCTTAATCTACGCTCGTATCCGCGTAAACAAGAAAAAGGCCGAAGCAGAACCAAAAGCCTGCATTATCCCACTTACTTTCGGAACCTTTTGTTTCCCAAGCGTTCTCTCGCGCGCGCGCGAGCTCCACGAGAGGACCCCAAGCCAAGATCCTATCTGACATAAATAATTATCCTGCGGCCGCTCGCGCGGCAGTCCTTCTCCTCTTCCTCCTCCTCCTCCTCCTCTTTCTTCTTCTGCTTCTCCGGTTCCGAGTAGAGGCCAACAAATCTGTCCGCGGGGATTTTGCGTTTTATCGCGCGCGGAATTCAGCGACTTTGCGGCCTCCCTACGTTGCAGTGCGGAGAGATGCCTCGGCACATTCTCCGGATGATCCTCTGTGCGCGCGCTTATCCGAAGAGGGGCTGGCTTTCTGTGATGGGGCAGAGGGAAAACATTTCGTTCGGAAATTCCACTTGCGCATAGTACAAAGGAGAGGATCTCGGAGGAGGTGTATATAGTTGATTGTGGCTTAATTTTGATATTATTCTTGTTGATCCTACATATGCAAACTTTTTTTGTGATATGTAACGGCGCCTGGATTGTTTGATGAAAATCGATGCTGATCAATGCGTTGAATCCTGCGGCTGCGTCGTGTGTGTTTACGGCCGACGATCGGATCTTAATTCTCCGCGCGATTCTCCGGAAAAATCAAACGGCGTCAATCGTCGCTTAAAATCTCTGCGTATACTGGAATTAACGTCGAATAACGTCCCCGCTGAGCTCTGATGTAGCTGACGTTATCAAGGGACTTTCACGTCTGAAAAGAGCGTAAATAATGGACTTGACGGCGAAAATAAGCCGATAAGGGACGGTTTGCATTTTTCTCTGGCTTCGTTAGTCTTAGATTTACGTTCAGCATGTAAGTTACTTTAAGATATATCTATACAAACGAGCAGTTTTGTACTAGCCTACATACGTTAACAAAACATTTTTTGGTCACATTGGAAAAAATAAAACGAATTAAAGGCAAAAATAACGGTTCGCGCTGCTTTCAATAATAATTCAATCGAAAACGCGTTTGCCACGTTAATGAGCCTCAAAACGGCCATCAATAACGTTGAAAACTGCTCGTTGCCGAACCTGTAATACGCGGCCGAGAGCGCCGGGAGCGAACTAATGAGAAGAAATTAGTACACTCTAGATTGCTTACAGATACACGCACCACACACTCGAGCAGAGAAACCAGGAGTACAGCCGCTGCCTTCCAGGAGATTTCGAAGCTGTCGAACTTTTGCCACCTGAATTTCGTCATGAATATCCCTATACTTTGAGTATTTCAATGACCCTCAATCATCGGAAGAATTCAAAAAGTTCGCGTCGGAAAAAGACGTGCACCGCAAGAGGCATCAGAAATTTCAGAAATGCGATAGCTGTGATTTTCGACAATGAACCACCGAAAACTACGGGCAGATATTCTCTTTCTTCCTCGAAGTAGTCCAGAGAGAACGGCGCGATTCTTCTCACGCGCTCCGAATTATCGTCTCTCGGGGGCGTTATGATGCGTGTCCCGTGATTTTAGATGATTGCACGGTTCGGGCCCTTTTATATCGGTAATTCGAGGTCGAAGGCGAGGAAGGGCTTAATTTGGCCCCGCGCGCAAATTACTTAGAGCGCTGTTATTATTTTTTTTATCAAATTCGGCGCGTGAACTCGAATCGTCGAGAAATATGATTTGCACTTTTTTCCTCGATAAAAAAAACGACAAATTATATTGCACTCTCTCGTATTATATAAGAATTTATTCGCGCGGGCGCATAAATCAGCGAATCACTTATTTAATCGTCTCGTAGATCAGCCGCGGTTGACACTCGGATGCTTTTCTTCTCTTCGAGCGGTTTATCGGCGCGAGAGAATCGCGCGAGGAAATTGCACGCGCGATCCGGTGATCAATGGATAATATAAGGATCGATAACCCCGAGGGGACAATTTGAGCGCTAGGCGTACCTACTTCGCGCGCGCGGTGTCCGTATATTAACGAATATAGCTCGCGGAGGCAAAAATCGTTGGATTGGAAAAATACGTCGGGGAGAGATGGACCATCAGGCTGCGATGAAGAACTCGGAGCGAGCTTACAGGTGAGTCTGCATGTCACGTTTTGTATTTATTTAGATAATATCGACATGTATTATTCTACCGCGTCATCTGCAAATATTTCTATTATTACGTACTTCGAAGCTGTATATCCAGCTAATTTGCGAGAAAAGGGCAGAGATAGACGCTTCGAAATCGAAAATATTTATGAGATCCGCGAGGAAGAACCGCGTGCGCGGCAAATTAGCATTGAAACAAAACGGCAGCGGTAATCTAGGCTACGATCGCAGCGGTACTGCTCTCTGGCACCCGCCGGAGCTCTCTGATATCTCTCGCGCGCACGAAAATAAGAGACGCGCGCGGGGCCCCGAATTCGTTTTCTTCGAGAGCGAGCTTGATTTACGATCGAATAGCCAGTTGCACGAGCCGACGTTCTCTGATCGAACGTCGCGATTGGACGTGTGTTTTCGGCAGTCTTTGACTTTTCGTTTTTGCTGTTTGCGCTTGTAGCGCTCGAGCCGGTACGTACAAAGTATCGTTAAATTATTATTTCATCAGTTATCGAGTTATTATTACATTGAAATTTAAAATTGAGGCTGCGCAACTCGAGGGAGTTAGAAATCTTCTCTCGGAGAGACTGAACGAGAAGAAAAAACGACGTAAAGCAGGTTCAGCTGCACCACATAGCGGGCTACAATGACAGCCAGTGGCATATATACCTGCGTTCCAAGTATACCGCGAGCTATAAGGGCGGTATAGTGCTGCAGCTTATAATAATGCTGGATAGCGATCAGGTGCTTGTTTTATTGCCGACAGATGCGCTCTCTCTCTCTCTCTCTCTCTGGCGCGCGTAAACTCGTAATAGCCCCGCAGCATCACGTAAACGCCCTTGTAGAGTGCCTTGATTCTATCCTCCTCGATTGTTATTACCATTTTTAGTATAGGTACGACTGCTATTAGGGATATTGATATACGGAGTAGGTGTAACCCAAGTTTTTCAGCTGCCTATAGCGTGAAGAAGAGAAAGAATCCGTTTTCGAGGAAGATGTTTGCTGTAGAAACGGCGATAGATTGTGAGGCACTCTGTGGTATAACCTCTCTCGACTCTGTATAAAGTAGCTTTAAAACATGCAGATCATCAGTAGAGAGCGTGAGAATAAGGCACACGCACATGCGCGCCAAGTTTGCAAATTGCATCTTCTCGATTTCAACAAATAACTCAATAAACGGCTGCTTTTCTAAGTATAACCGTTTTCGAATCTCCCAGCACATATCGGCGTGTGTATAACTTCGAACTGCGTGTCTCGTTTCATTCGCTTTTGCATCAGCATCAGCGCGATTTGCGCGAATTGACGCCGGAGGTGAAGGATACATACTTATATTATACATATACGCACGTGTGTGCGCGCGCGCGCACGAAAATGTGCGGTCGAAACGATTGTGGAAGGACGAGTAAAGCGTTCAACTCGCGGTACATGCGCAAGGACACGCTCTGGGCTTATTGCCGATAATGATGATTACAATGTTTGTCGGCATTCTACGACGTGCTACAGAGAGAAAGACGCGTTTGGACGATTTTCCCGCTCGGATATTTTGCGTGTGGAAAATTACAGCCGTGTATATACGCATTTTTTGCATACGGAGAAAACATTGTATGTATGCGAATGAAAATTGCCAGTATACTAATTATTGCGAAGAGTCTGTGTTTCGTCGGGTAATCATATTCTGTAAAGCATCAGTTGGTTTTAAACATTTCTAGGATAACGATTATAACTTCTTCGCTTTATACAATCTTCTTAAACGTTGTACACTTTTCACGTGACAAGCAAACTCTGTCGCCAAAACTGTACTCTGATGATCACAGGAAATCCGAACGACGAGTTTAGCGTTGTCTCCACTTATATATATATAATATATCCAGGCGCAAGAACGTATCAGCAGCGCATTGCGCGATCGCGAGGATTCCTCGGTAATTGTACCGCTGGCAACGGGCAATAATCGCGGAGCTTTTATATGCAGGCTTCTGGGCTGTCGAGGTGTTCGCGAGCAGGAATTTCCTTCGACTGTTGGCTTTATTTTATCTTATTCCGCTGTCTGTGGACTGGAGATGGCCGCGGATTCTCGGGAAATGGGTGCGCGCTCAGGCCCTGATGCTACTGCAGCGAGATATATATACCTGTGTATATAAAATTTTTTTTACCGCTGAAGAAAAGAATTTACATCCTGTATATAATTTGGATTTTGTATATTATATACGAGATAAGGAGACGTCGTATCTTGGAAGGATCGAATTTACGCTGTGGCTCGCGTAGCTTTTACTGGAACAATTCAACGGATTCTCCTTCTGTACTTTGCAGGATATAACAACACAAGCTTGAAGAAATTCTTGCAGTTTGCTTTTTTGATCTGCCTCTGCGCAGGAAACTCTCTTGATATAATAACAATAATTAGGTTTTTATCACATCCGTGTACGATCGTGTCCAACTCGCCAAAATAATTTTATCTCAACATCCCAATGAAATTGCCATTTTTTATTTTATATTTATAGTAACATTTAATTAACTCCAATCGCTACTCTTTCTAACAAAAGTCTAATCTAAGGCTTTTCCGGTAGCGTTATTCCACTCCATGCAATACCAGAAGAACATCCAATCTTTCTAAAAAGGTCATTTAACTCCGTAAAGGTTTAAATGCGACCTGCCCTTAGCTAGAGACGCGACCGGTTATTGTTATAAAATTATTCATTAATAATAGCTGGTTCGTCACGCTCAAACAATTCATACCTAGATCGAATAATTGATGTATATAAAAATACGTATACAACATTACGTCGGACATTCCAGCATCTTTAGAGTAACGACTTCATTTTCGCTTCAGCAAAAGTCACATCAACACTTCGCCTTTCAAAGAAGCTACGCGCGCGTCTGTAAAATGGCGCGGAAGAGGCGCGAAAGCGAGGTGTCCGTGAATCGCGCGCTATATAGCCTCGGTGTACCGAGCACGAGTATATAAGAAAGAAGGGCAGCTATGTGTAAGCTGCGAAACTCGCATACTCGCCGCGAGAGGAGCGCGAGAGTATACTATATAGGAGACTCAGGGGAAAAAAAGCATATACTGGATTTTAGAGCGGCATAAAGCTCGGGATATATTACACGCGGTCTGATGATGTTTTTCGAGAAAGACCTCGTGCGTGTCTTTATTGCAAAATAAGCCGAAATATTTTTCACTTTGGATTAACATACTGTTTTATTAATGTCGTATTCACTGGAAATTGTGTTGAGGGAATTAGCGTTGAACTGCGTATACGCAAGGGCAGATCTGTACAAGGACTCGTTGGCGGTGTTATCGCGCTAACAATGCAAGCTGCTGCTGTTTAGAGGCACTTCGCTAAAGAGAGATCGGCGAACGTATTCTTAGAAGCAAGGGCTAAAAGTAAAGCAGAGGTGCGATTTGCTCTCTGGTATATTATAGTGGCAAGGTCGAATTCTTCCTCAACTTTTTACGCGCGCGTGCTTCTCACCACGGGCAGAAGAAGGTCAATATCCACTTTGCCGTAAAATTAAATGTGCGAAGCGCAATATACTGCGGCGCGGCCTCTCTATACACACCTGCGAATAGTTTTTTGCACTGGAAAATCGAGAGCAAAACGCTTTGGGTGTGGAGATTCCTTTCTCGCAAAGAAGCATTATATACTCGCGCCGACGCGTATATCGACGACCTAAAAGTTCTCAGTTCTCGGATGAAATATTCACGACTCGTCGAGCTCATTAGCCTTTGTATGGACATTTTCACAAACGGCTCACGCACTCCCTCTCCTTCACGAGAGGACTTTCCAAGTGGAGAAAACGCTGTGGTTTTACGGAGAAAAAAGAAAAGAAAATCCGCGCGCGCGCTCGAATTTACGCGCGCGATCTCAAGTGCGCGGCGACGGAGCCTCGTACTGAATTAGCAATTTCAATGTACCAACGCCCGACACGGCCAGTGCCTCTCGTTGTCCTCTTTGGCTATAGCTCTGATGCAGAATATAGCCGCGATCGGAGGAGGATCTTCGAAACGACGACGACGACTGCTCGTGCAAATTAGCATCGCCTTCTCTCTTCGGCTTTTCTCGTTCCGAGACGGGACGCAAAAGTGCGCCGATTGCCAGTGTGGATTAGCTCCAGTTAGCGAGTTTCGTGCCTTTTTCACCAGGATTTTACTCTTTGGCGCAGATACGACAAAGAGCCCTATTGTAGTCGCGCGCGGCGAAAGACTTTTTTTTATTCTACGCTGGAATATAGAAGAGGACGTGTTTTAGCTGTATACTATATACTTGTGCTCGGTTATATAAACCAGATTCTTTGAGGCGCTGGAAAAGATGACCGGAGGTATAATGAGCTCGTTTTTTGCCTCAATTTCCTGAAGAAAGCCCAGTTTTTCTCGGCGGTAATGAGGCGATCGATTTGGAGCAATGAGGACATTGATATAGGAATAATCGAAAACGAGATACAAAAGACACAAAGACTTGTATATCTATAGGAAAAGTAGATAATATGGTATAATGTTCGCCGTGCCAGAGAACCAAGTGAAACCAAGTAGGTTACATTTAAAATGAATTGGATACACGTTGACTGTATAACAAGGCGACTCGATCACTGCAGATCGCAATAAAGCCACATCCTATATATTCGTGCGATAACTTTGCGCTGCAGCAGAGCAGGACATTGAAGTTATTTTTTCTTGACAAAAAATAATAACGCCGCTGCTTGCGACGTACAACAAAAAGTCGACGAATTCCTTATTTTTTGTCTCAAAGTAGTGCACCAACGCTTTCCACGAAAGAGAAAAAAAAATATCGAGCGCGCGTGCACGAATCGCGAATAAATTATACATACACCGGGTTTTAGCTATTAGCAGCGGTCGACAAAGCACTTTTACTTTTCGAGAGGCGACGACAACGCGGCGACACTTTGCGCGCTTGGGTTAATTGCGACGTCGTCAAACTGGTTATCCGGAAATCGGACTGTGTCCCTTTTTCAGGTCGAATTGCAATTTCTGATTGCCTAGAAAACCAGAAACTAGAAACTCGCTTCCTCTTTTTCTCCGCGGCCGCGGCCGTTCTCATGCATAATACACGCTTTCTCCGCGATTTATTAGTAAAAATTTAACGGCGGGATACAATTAGAGATAAAATCTCGGCTATATTGCAGACTAAGTCGTATACTCCTTTGTCGTTTCGCAACTGTATATACCGAGTTTTAGATATAGCCCGAGTGACTATAATCGACAATTTAATTGCGAAATCAATGATCCTTAATATAATCGTTTTTTGCACTCGCTACTCTTCCTCGTTCAACTGAACTACTTCTGAAAAGTGATCAAATAAACGCGAGTGATAGCGCAGTTGTACGCCTCGGTTTACAACCGCAGATGTCGGCTTGAACTATATAATATATATATATATGACACGGGGAAAAGTAAATATTGAACAAACCATCTTGCTGCGAGCAGCATAACAATCTGCACACACACACGTATAGGTAAGTAACGCGTTCACAAAACTGCAACTCCATAAGCTGAGCAAGCGAGTCTCTCGATAAGCCGAATGTGACACTGGAGATACTCCATCCTGCAAATGCCGAGTTCTCAAAAGCATATAAGTAGCGGTTATATATTCTTTTATATTTTTTTTCGTTCGACGTTGCCCTTGAGCTGCGCCCACTATACCTATATACTGTCGTGGCGAATTTAGAATTCCTAAAAATCGATGAATTATTGATGGCTGGTGTCTTATTTTAACGAATCAGCGAGCGATTGCGTTATCTCTAGGCAAATCGCCCAGTACGTGTGTAAAAGACGGAGGCTATATATGAGGGGAGAACAAAACGTATAAGCAGCGGGATTAATTACGGCTTTTGCGTATTTATCGTATCGAGAAATTTACAAAACTGATTGGAGATTACGAAACGTTTGTGTCGTTCGTATATGTAGAGCTCTGTTGTTTTGCTTTGCAGCGAAATTCTAAACTACCTTTTGCATATATTATACACGTGACCTCCTATAATTAACATTTATTTATCGAATTTTGCTGACATAGAATTTTAGTTGAAAACATCATCAGTATATAACGATTAGATTTTCGAAAAGTTTCAAAGAATTTAGTTGGAGGACTTTTTAAACAATCGGAGGGTGGCTCGATCGCGCTTTGTCGACCAAACACACCCGAGGAGCCGGAATCGCATCCGAGAGTATAGGGTGCGATACGTGACGCCGATGAAAACAAGGTTTAGAAGCGTATATATTAGCAGTATGGCTTTTCGGCGAATTACTGCTCTGGCAAAGCGCAGCTTGAATAGCGCGTTTGTTTTCTGCGTGCTACACGCTGCGCAGCAATAAGCAAGCATCACGTGAGAGCTTATATTGTGTAAAGCAGCCCATTCATATTATCGCTTTCGGCAAACAAATCGGCGATAATTAGCTCGCTTGTACTCTTGCACGACGATAATAATCAATTATTTTCGCAAACCGCGATCGGTCGGTAAAAAGCGAGGAACAATTTCAAATTTTCGACGTCAATATTTCCTTCGAACACCGCGATAACCGAGTTCCAATAGCTCGGAAATCATTGACGCAATAAAAGGTGAGAAATAACGCGTCGCTCGCCCGCATTATTTGCCCTGCGCGCTTTGAGTAACGCGTCGTAGTCTCGCCTCGACGGCGATAAGGGCGGCGGAACGATAAGGCTTTCCAAACTAGCTCTCCTGCGAGCGAGTGGAGTGTATACGCGATAACTTATGGCTGCCGATAAATACGAGCAGAGAGAATGCAACCGAGCGACACGAGGAGCCAAAGTACGTGTGTTATATGTATGTGTGAGCTGACTCTCTCATTGTGTTCGAATCGCGCGAGGCGACGGACGCAACGCGCGCAGGAAAAAAGGGGTCGGCAACGCGATTTATCGATTTGTAAATTCGCGATACGGGCATTTTTTAAATCCTCGAAAATAATGGCTTTCGCGACTGAATTCTGCGCTGCGTATATCGCGAATTCGAGAAAACAATATGCGCGTTCTTCAATTCGGACACGCGTGTAATATTTTGTATCTCTCCAAGTTTCATAAATTACAGATGATGACAAGATAAACATTTACACAATATAAATTACCCTCGAAACGTCAATTAAACAGTCGATATTCTTGAAGCAATAAGCACATCTCTCTTATAATCTCTCGCAACTGCGTATATATAAGTATACTCGCGTCTAAACAAACGAAACTCGCGCAGCAAAGCTAGAATCTCCCGCCCTCGTCATAAATCGCAAAGCGCCGAGACACAGCCAATCAAGCGATACCACAGCGCGTGCATATTTATCCGCTACGGCGGCTCGATAAATTTCTCATCGTGTGTCCCATACGCAGCACAAACCGAGCAAAACAGCTCTATGTTCCGTCGATTTATCTGTACATTGGCTCGCGAGAGAGGTATACATATATACATTTAGCAGCTATCTCAAGCCGCGCATCGCGTGTGCGCTGTATATTTGCATTTATATACCTCGAGCGAAAGGATCCCCTCGAGAAGCTACTTACACCCTTCATTAGAGCGCGAGAGACTTTCCCGAGGAGAGATGATTCGGCTGCAGATGTGAAGCTTTACAATTTACGTAATGGAGTGCCGATTGAGATGGTATTTGGCGCTTCTCGTCGTGATTCGCTTCGAGAAGTGCAGCCGGCGAGTCTGTCATTATGCAGAAAGTGTGAGAAGTTGCACGATATTTGTCCGTTTAAAAGTCGAAATTAATTGGCTTCTCTAAAACGAAAATATAATTAGTTAAAATTCATTGCAGTCGGTCGGTGGAAATAACACATACCAATAGATCATTCAAGGTAAAAATACACATCAGGTCGCATAGCTCGGAGTCTGCATGTCGCTGCTAATAATGCGATCAAGGATCGATGAAATCACTTTCTTGTTGTCGCAGCAGCATACACCGATCAGTCAAGGTTCAACTGAGTGTAAATATATATATTTTTTCTGATTTGTAGTGACAGTACAATTTTGAAGAAAACATATACGCACAAAATAATTTTTAGCGAACGTAAAACTTGAACCTCAATCCGAGATCCATCTTTAAATAAAGTTGCCGCACATTTCGCAAGCAAGTTATTGTGCGTACGGGACATAAAAAAAATAAACGTTCTTGTGGTCGTACGCCGCGAACGTTGCGCAGTCAAATATATATACAACCGCGTATCATTCGGACGGTTGGCTCTTGCGGTGCGCGTATATACCGTGATAAGGCGCGGCCGTGTGCACGCATGTGTGAAAGGAGCATACCAGGTAGTAAATCGACTGACCAAAAATCGCATCATTGGAAGGAATTAATTTTAGAATTTTTTACCTCCGCCTATGTCACTCTATAGATAGGGCAGGCGATATTATACTGTAATTTGAATTTGTCAAGACCGCAAACAAGTGTGTGGCTCGTGTCAGCTTTACAGCGAGATATAACTTTGAAAAGCGTGTAATTATGTGAGAAACAGCGGCAAATATAACGCGCGGGCACATTTATTAAAACAAAAACGCCGAAATTACACATGTGTGTGTGTGCGCGCTTACTTATTCTGGGAAGCTGCAATTAGTCATCCTAAATTACGAATTTAACGCCTGTAGCGAGGTTCGTCCAGCATAAACTCTGCGAAAATCTCTCACGAGGAGAGCAACGCGTATATAATATACTCGCGCCTATATAGTCCTGCGGTAAATTTTCGGCCGCTCGTTCGGTCACGCCTCTGAGAGACTGCCCGGGGATTGATTTAGGTTCGCGCGCGCGAGGCGGAGATCGAACGGCTTTGGAGAGCAGCTTTTTTTCTCGTGTGGCGTATGTGAGCTAGAAAACAAAGGCAGATTTCGCAGGAACGACGGCCAAGAGGAATATATACGCTCCTCTTTGAATTAGACAGTTCTTAGAAACACTCGTTTTTTGCGGTTATACCGATCTTTCGGAATGAATTGAAAGTTAAATTAGAAAAAAGCCATTACCAAGTGTCACTCATGTGCTCTCGAAACTTTCTTTCAACTAGAAAAAGAATCTGGTCATAGGTGTATACTAGACAGCCTTGTAATAATCGCAACCTGAAAAATCACGCAACATCTAATAATCGGTTGCTTCGATCGATCCACATCGATTACAGCAAACGGTCTCAATGAATACCAATTAATTTCCGCTAAACAAAAAAAAGCGTCCTACCACACACATCGTCCAATAACCCGTCGTCGACTCTCGCCCACATCCAACATAATATTCATATAACAGAGCACGTCAGCTCTCATAATAACATCGGCGCATTTCCACCGATCCGTTTCCCGCCTAAACGCGATCGAGCGACCGGATGACGATTGGTTAATCTGTATTAGCATTTTTCCGCTTTACAGCGTAGATCCGCGCGGAAACCCCCACGCCGATGTGTTTTCCTCTAATATGAGCCGCGCGCTCGGCAGCGGTCATAATCGGTAGTGCCGATTCAAGGTGAGAAAAACCGATCGCGCGTGCGCGCGGCTTTCTTTTCCTCGATTAGGCGAGAGAACGCTCGGCGCAAACTGTGTGGGTAAATACGGCGAGTGATTTCGATAAGTATACGCCAACGTATCGCAAACGTAACGGCTAAATATAATTTTTACCTGACGCGCTTTTAAAGTGTGTGGCATATTTGAAGAGAATTTTATAATTCTATCCATAATAAGAATATTATACGATATTACAATCCAGAAGAAAAAGATGTGGTATAAACCGGAAAGGAAAGGAAATTATTCAAACAGCGGTCCTTCGAACCTCGCGACAAATCCTTACAAGCATCCATACACAAGGTGACCTTTCTCTCTCTCTCGACTCTGAGCACATGAAGCCGCCGCTATAACATCGCAGCTATACCCTGACCCCGTATAATGTCCCGGCGGAAGGCATTCCTCGAGTGAATACCGCAAGGTGCATCTCTTCGTGATGAAAAATCCGCTCGTGTGGCCCTCGCTCGATCGGGAAATTACGATCGGCAAGCGCAGCGCAGCTCATTCGTGGGAATGCGATGTTTGCATAGCGAGCGCGCGCACGCGCCGGTATACTTATGGTAATTCAAGCTGTTGAGCGTTGGATTTTCGAGAAAATGAATTTTTTGGCTGTTCTCTGCTATTCGATATACAAACGCTGGTTGTATCAATAAATGTTCGCAAAAGCTTTGATGGCCTCTAATAGCGAGCAGCGAACTAGACCGTTTAACGAAAATTCTTCTCACGATTAGTGCGTGGCTATCGTCTGTGCGATAGATACGTTGCGTAACTCCCTTTGAGAGATTCCCATCAAGCGAATGAAAGAAAGCAAATAATCAGAGAAAAATGTGCATAATATAGAAAGCGAAAAGCCAGTCGATAAAAGACTCTCGGACGATCATCGCATAATGCAAAGACCTCTCTCGCTCCTATGGGAAGTGAAATTTGCATTTTCATCGATGAGAACGGGCGCAATCGATCGGGAAGAGCCGTGTGTTATAATACACCTCCCGCATACATACCTATATGCGTGAGAGCATATAAAGCAAAGCGCGAGCAGATTTAGCTAACTGGTATGGCTTGTAGCTCGCGGCTCTCAAGAAAGAGAGATGATGCCCCGATACTACTTTCGTGCTTTAGTTATTAATAACGTGCAGTCGCGGCCAGCGCGAAATCGGATCTTGCGCGTGCGCGCAGACAAATCGAAACAATCAGTCGAGCGTAATTGGCGCGGCGGCGGTCTGTTGTCGCGCATCGATTCGGTATTCTGCGCGCGTTAAATAATTGTAATTTGTCGATCGTAAATTGCGTAAACGCTCGTAAAAATGGCGATTCGTATCTATATGCTCCTCGCTCGGATTCGCATAAATCATCATAATAACAATGCAATTAAAAGAACGGCGGCATTAAACGCGCGTGTAATAATACAAAGGCGCCATTGCCGCTTTCATTTATACGTGTGTGTGTGTGTCAACTGATTTTAATTAAGATTGTGCTGCAGTATTTCTCTGTGGACGAAAGTTTGCACGTGCGCGCCGCGGATTTAAAATGGTGCACGGAGATGTTTGGATGCGGGTCGTTCGATTCAATTCCTGTGCGGCTCGAGTATAGCTTGTGAAATGTAAATTAACACATTTTTCTCACTCACACCAGACCATACTTGAAGAGCGTCCTAAACAAAGCCCAGCCTGACAATAAGCAGACCCTTCAGACTCGGATCGGACAAAGGCGGACGAAAAAAGCCGGCGGAAAATTCCAAAACTGCGCCAGTTTCGAGAGCGATCCTCCTCCTTTCCTTTCGCATATGTATACCTAGCTATATTATAAGACTTGTGTGCGAGAGGACTCGCGGAGAGCGTGGAAAAGTCGTTTACGCGCGCGCCCCCGACACAATGCAGCTATGGTGGTGTGTCCCTTCCGTAAATCACACCAGCGACACAGTATGCGCAGCAGTTTTAAGGACTTTCGAATGTGCCTCCCGCCGCTTTCTTGAGAGTCGCTTTTCTTGCCGACGCGCGATCTCTTTTGACTTTCCTTTCTTCTCGGCGATTATGCGAGCTGTGAAGCTACAATGGAGATCGATTTCGCCTGTGTACTCGGCTTTCCTAGGGATGAAGCTCCACTTTCTCTGAGCTATTCTCGCTTTTTTTGTTGCTGCTCCGCCGTGTGATGGGTATATCTTTACATTTGATGCTCATCTATGCGCCGTCTGAAGACATATACCTTGCCTCTTTGAAATGTCAATTTAGGTAACTCCAGTAGTCTATTCGCAAAAATATAATTTTTCATCAGATATTTTAATAAAGATTCAGAAAATAACCACGCACTCAAAACATCCACTTTGGTGTCTATAAGAAAATATAATACAGTTACGTATGAGAGCGCACGTGTGTGCGTAACGCGCATATCTTTCCGCGCGCTCGACACTCGTGTGTTGTAAACAAGGACAGAATAAGGCAGCCAACCAGTGGCAAAATTGCCTTAGAAAACCGTGCGAGCTCTGAAAATAAAAAAAAAGCAAGACATCCATCAAGCGAGCTACCGCTCGTTTGAATACGCCGCCGCCGCGGCTGAATAATGCGCGAAATCCAAGCCTGAAGTCCGTTACAGAGTCACGCGCATTTCTCTAGAAGGAAAAAGAAGAAAGAATATGTATATGTTGGCGCGAATCGAGTGCGTTGATTTATACAAATAGATTTTTCACTCGTCGGGATCGAGTACAGCAGCGACGGCGAATCAACTCCATAGTGAAATTGAATATGAGGAAATGGAGATCGCGCGCGTTTAAATCACGAGGTATAGCTTCGGATTTGAATATTGTATAAAAATGTCGAGACACGACTTCGCAGTCGGTATACTTGCATAAACTAATTAAATCCCCGTCAATTAGCAAGTTTAAAGGTATATCAAAATGGACGAATGCCGACGACTTTGTAATAAACGAGAGAACATGCTGCGAGAGATCTATATAACATGATTTCGCGGCGGTATCCGGATGAGAAACTTTTAATGAACGCGCAAAATTTACACGATGTATCACAAGCGTGTTCATAATTCGAAATATACTCATTTTTAATTAAAATATACTAAAGTAATAATTTCAACGAGTTCGAGGCAGTAATCCTGTCCCATTTTTGTTTGTATAAAATACTGCAGCGGCGTATAGGTATATCTTCACCCTACATATCACGCTCATTACATAATTCGCTTGGCGGCGGTGAAGCGCGCGCGCATACGTATCTTTCTCCTGCAACCTATTACAAAACATCAGCAGAACCTCCTCGACGAGTACTAATGAACCCGGAGAAACATCCAAGTCCCGCTCGGCCGATAAATATCCATCGGAAACGCGTTAAATCGATTAAGTCCGCATAAACTACTACCCTGCTAAAAAAACCGGTAGCTCTCGACCTTAGTTTCGTATATACTCTGCTTCACCTGGAAATTTGAGAGTCTGTTGTGTGCGTGCGTGTGTGTGTAGGTACGGGCATATAATATAAGTATACACATATAGCGCTCTTTCGAGAAAGGCCTCGAACTCCTCTCTCGGAGGCTATATGCGCGAGAAAAAGGAGCAACGGGAGAGACGTGCTGCAAGGAGGTGTGAGATGAGCGGGAGAGAGAGAGAGAGAGAGAGAGAGAGAGAGAGAGAGAGAGAGAGAGAGAGAGAGAGAGAGAGGTTGCAAACCGGTTACCGGATAGGGGCTGAGCGGAGAAGAGGTAAACACGCGAAGCCGATGTATAGCAGCGAGACTCTCTCTTCTCCGCTGCTGCTGCTGCTCTCTCGTCCTTCGCTGTGTGTTGTATAGGTATAGTGTAGAGAAAGAGAGAGAGAGAGAGAGAGAGAGAGAGAGAGAGAGAGAGAGAGAGTCGCTGTGTTGTTAGGTCTGTTTCTGTCGCTTCTGGTACACGGATTTTCAGGGACCGGTAGATGATTATTGTTCGTTCTCTTTCTCCCTTTGCTTTCCACATTCTTTTGACGATTATACGTGTGTTTTGGACGCGATCGATAAGGGTGCCGATAAACCGATGAAAAGTTAAACGAATCAATTCCTTCTGTACTGAACGTAAAACACCAGAGGACTTTGTTTATGCAGGTTGTTTATCTCCCTCGTTACTTCGCTGCAGAACTTCAAGTCACTCCTTCAACTTTCTCTCTCGATCTTCGTTATATCGCGTTCGTCTCCCTCGAGATTCAGCGAAGTACACTGTTAAAAATACTACCTTAATATTAATGCAATGTACTGGAAGCTGATTTCAGGCAGGT